>JANBSE010000202.1:2230-15343 GCA_027578475.1 Coemansia sp. RSA 2607
AAAAAAAAAATAAACCAGTGTTCCTATTTAACATCAATTAGCCTAATAGTTTATTGAATACAAAATTCTGTCAATATACTCGCCTTGCATATGGGTTATCAGCGTGTGATGAAAAAAAGCATATTCAGACTAATCCTTAGGCAGAGCACACATCTCGCACGAGCTGTTCGAAGGCATGTTGACAAAGGTACAATGACGGCAGGCCCATGGTTCGGCGTTAGAAGCGGCTGTGGTAGATGAAGATGAAGTTGCTGTAGCTCCACTCGAGTTGTTTGTATCCATAGCTGATCCCGCACCATGGTTAAGATCCGAGTCTGATGCCTCCTGGAGCATAAGCGCCAGCGTCTGCCATCCATTTGACGCCATAAAATTGCCAGCAAGCTGTGCCGCAGATTCGGGCGTGTCTGCCGTAGCTGTCTGACCCATCAGTTTGATTTCATCTGGGCTCAGTATATCCAGACTAGCCAGATACACTAGGAAGTGGAAGTCGGATAACAGATTGGCCATTTCCTCTGCAGAACCACCAACATCTTTAATGTGTCTTTTGACAAGCCCAAGCGTCTGCGCCTGCTGAAGATGCTCGCGGTTTTCAATGCAGAATGGGCGTGTAGACTTGAAAACTGGGTTTGGCTCAGACGGGAATCCATGCGTCAGGTTGACAAGCAGGTATTCAACCGGGAATGCTGGCTTGGCGTTGGCCGTCACTGGCAAGTTGTACTCGTTCTTGTACGTATAAAACACGTCAGGTACGTACCGTGTCTTGGTCGACTCTTGGACACACATCTTCGACGGAACACTGCTAGGAACAATAAGATCGGCTCTGTACATTGCCATTGCCGAGTTTGACACCTGCCATGCAGAGACATCAATGTCTCCATCTTGGTTTCCACTTAAGCAACAGGTCACAAATTTGCTACCAAAGTGCCCGTTCTTCGCCCAACGGCAGGTATTTGGATACCTAAGCTCCATGTATGCAGCAAGACGGCACTCGAGTGAGGTCAAAAAGTACGAATTACCGTGGCGACGGTAGAGAACCTTCTTGGGCACATCCGATGCCTCAAGATCGGTAAAAATCATGCCCACCGGCTTGAGTCCGCACGATTCTGCGACTGCGTTAACATGTGACATCTCGGCATCAAACTCTGGAGATTCAAGGGCAAGAGTAACTCCATCCTTCTCCCATCCCTGCTTGGGCTCGTAGATTGTCTCTACAACAGCCTTGATTCCCAGAGGAACATTCAGCGACCGCTCATAATGACCGTACAAGAACCCAAACCGCTGGCATCCAGTCGTCTGCCAGAACGACAGCAGCCTTTCAATCAGCTCTGGGCTGGCAAACTCAACATTGTCAACCATGCGGAATGTCTGTCTCTGGAGCGTAATCGCTGATGGCTGACACTTGGAGCAGATACCTTCTGGCCACGAGGCATGTCCTCCCTTGCAGTGTGGCTTGACACGGTAGTCTGGGTCTTCGAGCGGCGGTACGACGTTGGCTGGAAGGCCGCCGCTTATATCTCCATGAATTTTGCTCTCAGCAAGAATTTTGCGTAAGTAAGCGTGAAAAGACATGTGTTTAATCTCGTTCTGGGCCAGGTAGCCAGCATCGTATGGCTCAATGGGAAGACAGTATTCGCACATTGCGTTTGCGCCATGCTTGCATAACCCTGCATCCCGCTTGCGCTTGACAAGCCCATCGTCCTTTTCAAGCTGGTTGTCCACCTTTTCCTGCATTACAAACGACGGCATGGTGCTTCTCTCGGATCCCTTACTGTCGCTGTTTCCGATATTGCTGCTGGGTTCTACGCTCGGTCTCGCTGACGCTGCTATCGAAGCAAAAAGCATGTCTCCGTTCTTGAGTCCAAGTGAAACTATACTTTTTTCAAACTCTGCCATCAGCTGCTTGCCACCGACATCGCGGGTAAGCAGGATTGCGTCGGGTGTAGGCGCCTTCATCATAGGCGCAAGCCTATCCAGAAGCTGCGCTAGAGTATCTGTAAGCCCGACATTGACGCGGTGCATTCCATCGGGTGCTCTAACTCTAATAATTACAGACATTTAAAAAAAAGGGATTTTTTAATTAGAATGAGAATAAAGTTGTTTAGACAAGCAAGAAATTTGACAACCGCAGTTTCGATGATTACGTATTTAACAGGTTAGACATCATCAAACATCATCGACTCGTCTGACAAAAAAGCCCATTTTGTCTTGATTGTGACTCGACTCACAAATATATATAACCTCATACACGACGTCACTCTTTCTCCACACTGCAGATCAACTAGCAAAAAAGGTTTCAAACCTCGAGCGCATGTCCCGAGCTCAGTTATCCACCCTCTTTTGTTTCTGTATTATTTGTAAAAATAAAAGTTGCCGTATTGGTGCGCTATTAGTATTATCCTGACTTGTACAAGAATATAGAAATGGGTGCCAACGAGACAGTTCCGACGTATCATAGCTTTGTCGACGGATGCTACCTGCACCAAGATGCCTACGGTGGGGCAGCAACACTGGTGTCGTTCCATCTACTGCGTTACGCTCTGTTTACGCTGATGCTCGTAGTAGTTGGTCCCTTTACATTCCGAATAGTGGCAGCGTTTTTTGACCTCGAGCGAGACTTTAAAAGTATCGTCGATCATTTCGACGACGTCACCAGCGGTCTGATATACTCATATATACTTTTCACGCTGGGCAACTATGCACATACTTTTAGCTGGGTAACTCTGGTGTTTTATTTTGTCGGGCTCCTGGTTTTTTGTGTGCTAGTTGAGCTGCCATTTATGCGCGTAAGCTTAAACGGTTGGCGCAGCTGGAGCACAGGCGCGTGGGCAGTGAACCTCGGTGGATTGGCTTTGGTTTTGGTTGCGGCAGGATTCCACATTCGCTGGGCGTATCTCGCAGGAATTTTGCAGTGGTACCTGCCACTATTTGTTCTTGCAACTGCAAGCGTATGGTCGACTTTATTTGTAAAGAAGCTGCAGCACCATTGTATTGACAATCGCCCCGAAGGATTAGGCATTGAGCGCCGGACACGCCGTGCCGCTCTGATTCTGTTCACACGCCGCAGCGCTAAAGCGCGTCGTCAGTATCAGGCAGAGCAAGCAGACCAATTGGAACAGCTTCGTCAGAGGGCAGAACAATATGCTGCCAACACTGCAGCAGCCACGCCTTCTTCGCTGCAGCCTGTGGACAATGGCAATGACGATTTGGCTATTAGCGATCTTGACATTAGACGTTCTGATTCACAAGGTCTTGGCGAAGGCAATCCAGGGCAAAATAATGCTAGTAGATCACTGCTCAACATGCCAATCGAGCCAAATCACCGCGAGCGCATTGATTCACTGACGCACGAGCAGAAGAACGAGCTGATTGAAGGCAAGCTAAAGAACCTCCATTATCTCAATGTCCAGACTAATGGACCACTACCCCTACACCGCTTGAATCTGCATCTGCATCACTGGCAGATATTCTATATCCTTGCCTTCTTTACCAGATTTGACGAGTTTGCGTCAAAGATGTGCGCTGGCGTAGTATTAGGCATTTTTACCCAGGGATACGCGGCATATGGCTTTGACCCGATGGTCGAGCGCAAATGTTAGTATAATTTGTACACTATCTACTCAGTTTTTTTATTATCTGCATTTCTCTTACATTTAACGCGTGGTTAAAAGTTATAGTTGTGCATTCATAGTAACATCAGCAGAATCAATCTACTTGCGCATTCCAATACTAAATATCTATATTTCAATATTTCTACAAAAAGTTGTAGGTTTGGTTGACACAGGAAATCAAATGTCGAACAAAAAGTCAGATTAAAATATAGGTATCTTTTAAAGGCACTTTTATTATAAATAAAATTTGCTAGTCTACTTGGTAGCAGCAGGCTTAGCGGCGGCAGCCTGAGCCTGGATCTGGGCCTGCTGGGCCTGGACCTGGTGAAGCTGGGCCTGGGCTAGTGCTTGCGCCTGCATTTGAGCCTGAATCTGAGCCTGAACCTGAGCCTGAGCCTGTGCATTTAGCTGGTTCTGCGCGTTGACCTGGGCCTGGATCTGGTTCTGGGCAAGTGCCATTGCCTGGAGGTGGTTGGCGGAACCAGCGGGAGCAATACCGGCTGGGGGTGCAACACCGGCTTGAGCAGCGAGGTGGGCGGCAAACGCCTCAAGGTTCTTCTGGGTAATAAGCTGGTTCTGGATGGTCTGGACCTGCTCGGGCGTCATATGGCCGTTACCATTGGGAGCAATCCATGCGGGGTTGGTAAGAAGAAGATCCCTGTTGGTGGCTGGGTTGGTCAGCGGGTTGTTGACATCGATAGGTGGGAGGAGAGGAGAGGCAATCGCGCAAACGGCCAGCGCAAGAATTCCAAAGACAGTCTGCATTGTGATAGTTTTTAATAGTTGATGAAGTATGCAAAACGTAAGAATGATGTGTTTGTGCAGCCGAATATATGCGGTTGGTTGCCATGATCTACATTTATACAAAAATTCAACTTTCGCACATTAAAGGTAGGTGTAATGGGCAAAGATTTTTTTTTAGAAAAAACTAAGCGGAGAAATATATTTCAAAGTATCCAATGTTTTGGTTCAAGACATACTCGAGGGAAAAAAGACATTGGGGGAACAATTACACATAAAATATGGAGAAAATACAAGTATCTAAGCACTGTGAAACACGGCTCGCCTTCTTTTTTTATTAGTCAGAAGAGGTGATGTTAAAGGTTATAAAAACTACGAAGATCTGGTAAGAAACATTGCCTTGAGGCGGCGTAGCCATGAGTTATGTCTTGACTTGAATTTGTTTGTAGATTTGGTTTCTGACATAGAATCCGTCACTGAATTGATGGAGGAAGCGCTTGGTTTAATAAACTGATTATGAGCCAAACGCATGTGGCCATCGTACCACTCCTTCTCGTCAAAGGATGCTTTACAGCTGCTACAAGTGTAAATTGCCATATTCAATTACAGTGTCGTGCTAACCAAGTGGAGAAAAAGCGTTTTTTGATGAGAAACTTGTCTCGGATTTATCTTTAAGAAATAGCAACTATTTATATATGAAATGTCATTTTAAAAGCAAGTTTTTTGTACTTTGAAATGCGCAAATACAAAGCGAGTTTATGTTATTTTTGTGCGGATTATTTTTTACGTATGTTAAACATAAATTTAGAGGTAGTTGCAAAACAACACTGCTGGTGCAGCAGCAAACAAAGAACGCGCGTGAGCACATGCAGAGTTGAGGTTGCAAGGGTTTGCTGCTGAATAATAGACATGATCAATTCCGAAACTTTCCGACAAATGTACACTTCAGTCACCAGCATGGAAGAAGTTTTCGAATATACTTTTTCATATTGCAGGTGATCAGAGTCTTTCTTATTTAACCACTCTCAAGTCAAGTGCAAGCACAATTTGTAAACAATTGAATCAACGTTTTCTAGAATTCGACTGCGAAATATCAGCAGACAGTCAGACGTGAATAAAAAATTCACTTCATTAATGTATAAAAAAGATGTCCGTTAACATATTGTTAGCTTGAGTACTTTGGCGGCAGGTCGTTGTTATATTCGTACACAGGAAGTCGTGTTTGCTCTGGTTGTACTCTTGGATTTTCTGAATTCGTCCTTCCATTGATTGTTGAGCTTCTTGAAGATACCCGAGTCAACACAATATCCAACAGTTCCTTGTTGCAGGTGGCATCGACTAGTTTACCAGGCACAGCACTTTCAAGCTGCTCTCTAATTTCCGATAGTGTTACTCCCGACGGTACAACAACCTTTAGAATTGGTTTAAACTGACTAGACGCTGCATGCCGAAAATCGCGGTCCCACGTCCGTGAAATACGAATTACAAGCTGCACATCAATGTTGTTTCTTCCGCGGACTATCCGCGTTAACAGAGATGCACGACTGTATATTTCAATAATGAGGTCATGTGTGTATGTGTCTTGGGCCGTACATTGGTTTGCTACCATTCTGTCGTTCAGCACTAGCCATTCAATCACCTCAGAGTATTTTCCAATCACACAAAACATGCCCAGATAAGCACTGTCAGCGCTAAGCACAATGTCGCCAAGTCGACGTGGACGCACGCAGTACCCGCCGTACGGTAGACCAAATGTACCTTGAAGGAATCCGTATTGAATAGTCATTACTAAAAAGTAATATGACAAAAATGTGTACGTCAAATAGAAAAATATATTACTTTGCTGTCAAAATAGTCTACAGTTAGAAAATCAGAGACATTGTAAAATACTATAAATAAAACTTGCAGAATTATTAGAAATAAACTAAAAATGATATATATGTACTATATAAACAAGGTGAAGCAAAGAAAAAATGTACATGTTAGTATTTTTTTGCCTCGCATCGATGCCTCCTTTATACGTTCACACATTCTACCCTATACGAAAGAAAAAAACAGGCAACTTGAAGTACAATCATATCACGCCGCAATCACTTAATAACTACATGTGATAAGAAAGGCAAAAAGTGTTTTAATTGTCCAAGTAGACCACAAAAACAAGGCAACCAAGGTGTCCTTTGCTTTACACAGATGCCTGAAAAAAGCCGCGTGGCTTTTATAAATTCAGAAAAATCTGGATAGAAAGTTCCGCAAAAAATGTGCATTCAGAAAGTTTTCCAGAAAAAATAGTATGACGACTAATCCATTTCAAAATCGTCAGAATCGTCGTCGTTGCCGCCATAGTCATCGCCCGAGTCATCCGATATATCGACGTAGGCTGACTTTTTGGCTACTGCAGCTGCTCGTCTAGCTGGCGCAGTCCGTGGCTGTGCTGGAGCCATATCGACGTCAGAGTCAGAGTCTGCGACCATATCCTCATCGTCACTACTGACAATTGCTTTCTTTTTTGTCAAGACGCGTTTCTTTGGGGCAGCACTGGCCGAGTCTGCCTTCGTCGCCGTTGCTGTCGTCACCACAGGCTTTGACGAGGATGCAGAGCTTGTACTAGGTGCCACAGGCTTTGTGTTTACTTTGGCTGCAAACATGTCGCTCAGCGACTGCTGCTTAACCGATCCATTGGCAGCTTTCTTGGCAGCGGCCTTTTTAAATATCGAGTTTGCCACATCTTCGTCGCTGTCGTCCAAATCCGAACCTAATGTAGCTGTCGGAGGAGGCACTTGCGTAGATAGTGGCTTTACGTCGGGCTCTGGCTTTACAGTTGTACGCGACTTGGCTCCTGGTCCGCCACCTACTGCTGCTGTAGTCTTTGCTGCCTTTGAGGCTGTGCTGCTTTGCGGATTAGCATCGCCATTTTCTGTTTTAATCACTTCAATCTTGCGCTTGGGAGCAGCTGTAGAAGCTGCAGCAGGCTTCTTTGCAACGACCTTGGCCCTCGCTTTGCCCTTTCCCTTGCCACCCTGGCCCTTTCTGTTATCCTCGTCATCCTGCAGACGCTGCTCGTATTCGGCAACCATTTCGTTCCACTGCTTCTCAACCTCATCCAAGTCTGCGGACCAGATGTCGATGGGAGTTAGTGCAAGGAGCTCCTCAAGCTTCTTCTGAATCAGATCCTTCTCCTTAAGCAACTTCTCAACCTTCTCCTGCGTCAGATTCCAGATGGGCATGGTCAGGAGGTAGTCATAGTCTGAAGCATCTTCGGCCTCTGCGGCCTGCTCGGAATCAGGATCGCCAGCAACTGCAGCTTTGATGGTCTTGGGCATAGGCGTGTAGTCGCGTTGGCGCAGCTCATTTATCAGTTCCACGCGCTTGCGGTTGTTGACAACCAGCTTCTTTTGGATAATCTCGAGAACAAAGCGTGCACGATTGTCAGCAGTCTGGAGATCGCGACCAAGCTTTTCAGCCATGTTTTCCTTCCGCAGCTGGTAGTAGCGCAGACGAAGCGGGTAAAAGTCCTCAATAATCTCCTCTGGCGTCGAGAACCTGCGCAGGCGGCCTTCACGGTCAAAGCAGACCATGTTGGTAGTCGTGATCGATGACGCCAGCTTGAAGCGCTCCTCAAAGCCCTGCTGTTCGGCCTTGTTCATCTGGTCCTCCGTTAGCGTCAGCGTAATATCAACAGTCAGTGTCGACGCATTGTAGCGGAAGTCCTTGATAAGCGGGGCACCCTTCTCGCTAGTCATCCAAGTGTTAAGAAGCGTCTTGTAGCTTTCAGTCCAGGTGCGAATTGGAAGCTCTGAAATGTGCAGCTCGGTGTCTGAAATCTTTGTAATAACACCCAACGTGCGTACGCGGTCATTGGCGGCACGTTCAATATGTCCTCTGAAACCGCGGTACCAGGGGGTCATTGGCTCAAGTGGCTGGCGGTTCATCATTCGGCGGAGATTGTTAATAATGTCCGTTGGGTTGTAGTTTGGAATAGTAGTGCTCCATCCAGTTCCAATACCCTCGGCACCATTTACAAGTACCATCGGGATGACAGGGATGTACCAACGCGGCTCGACCGATTTGCCGTCATCCGTTAAGTTTTCAAGCAGGGGATCGTCATTTTTGTGGAAGATTGTGCGGGCAATTTTGTGCAGGTACGTCGAGATATAACGAGCGCTGGCAGCATCTTTGCCTCCGGCCAGACGCGTACCAAAGCCACCCTCAGGCATCATTAAATTGATGTTGTTGCTGCCAACAAAGTCCTGTGCCATTCCGACTATGGTCGCAATCAAACTCTGGTCGCCGTGGTGGTAGACGGCCTTCTCAGTAACTTTTCCTTGCAGAATAACAACCTTTGTTTCGTTGACCAGGTTGGCTTCAAGCGACGTCCACAGGATCTTGCGCTGACCAGGCTTAAGACCGTCGACCATTGACGGAATTGAGCGATTGTTGTCCTCCATAGAGAACAAAACGAGCTCCTTATTGATAAACTCACCAATGCCAACCGAAGACTTGTTGTTGTCAACATACACACCGGGCTGGTACGCAGCAAGCCACTCTTTGCGCTCGTTGGCCTTGGACTTGTTGAAGGCCATGTCGACCAGCTGGCGATCGTTGGTCGAGGGGGTATCAAAGCTCTTACGGTGAAAGTCCAACTTGCGGAAGTACTCGTGTGCATCAGCGTCCTTGGAAGTACCAAGACCCTTATAGTACTTGATGGTCCAGCCCTTTCCAGAATCCGGTTGCTGTGCAAACCACTCTTTGAACTCGGATTCAGTGTAAAAGTCCATGCGCTTGTTCGTCCGCTTCTGAGTAGCACGCACTACTGGAGTAATGAACTGCTGTAGGAACCCGGGCACCTCAAGTAGACCAGGATAGAGCGAGTCAAACATGTTGACAACAAGTCCCTTGATATGGCTTCCGTCGACATCCTGATCGGCCATGATAAGTACGTGACCGTAGCGCAGCTGGTCGGTAGACGTATATTTGGCGCCGTGCTTCAGACCAAGAATCTGTTTAATGTGAGTAAACTCCTTGTTACCCAGAATTTGCGAAGCAGCAGCATCGCGCACATTGAGCGGCTTTCCTCGGAGCGCAAAGATACCAAATTTGTCGCGGCCCTGCACTCCCAGGCCAGCGACAGCCAGAGTCTTGGCGGAGTCTCCCTCAGTCAGGATCAGCGTGCAATCCCTGCTATAGCGGGTGCCAGCAAAGTTGGCGTCGTCAAGCTTCTCGATGCCAGTGATACGACTGGTACGCGTGCCGTCTGTCTTTCTCAGATCGCGCTCGTCCTTGCGCTTGATCATCAGATCGACAAATTCTTTGAGCTCGGTCTTCATGATGCCCTTCATAAAGTCTTCAGAGATGTTGCAAGTTGAGCCAAATGCCGATGGGCGCAAAGTCAGTGTCTCCTTGGTCTGCGAGTCAAAGGCCGGGTTGACAATTTTGCTGTTGACAAAGAGCCACATGTTGTTCTTAACCTGGTGTGTCCTGATGTTGACCTTGCTCTTTTTGACCGACGCAATAAAGTTCTTGATGATCTGATCGGCAATGTAGTTGACGTGAGTACCTCCGCGAATAGTGTTGATGCTGTTGACAAAGCTGACTTGGTTGAATTGGCCCTCAGAGACAGCAAAGGCCACCTCCCAGCGGTCGCTGAAGCGCTTGTACACAATGTCCTGTGACTTTGGGGTAACGGGATTATCTGCGGATGTGGGCGGCAGGAGATAGAGTTCGACGTAAGACTTGAATCCCTTGAGAGGAATGCATTCGCCATTGAGGAACACCTTGACGCCCTCGACACAGCCAGCCAGATCGTAGGCGCGTTTGGTGATCAGGGCAACGATGTCGTCGTCGAGATGGGTCATGTGGAACTTTTCAAAGTCGGGTTTGAATGTAATCTTGGTGTACTCCTTTTTGAGCGAGTACTTTGTAATCTTGGGCTTGCCAATGGTGTTCATGTTGTTGGAGAAGACCTGGATATACTTTTTCTGGGAGGCGATATCGGCCGTTTCAACGGTAAACTCCTTGCTAAAGATGTTGCAAAGCTTGGCGCCGTAGCCATTGCGGCCACCCGTGACCTTTTCCTGCTTGTCGTCGTAGTTGGACGAGGTGAGCAGATGGCCAAAGATGAGTTCTGGCACATAGACGTTCTGCTCACGGTGAATTTCGATGGGGATTCCCTTGCCGTCGTTCATAATGGAAATGATGCCATTCTCCTTGTCAATTGTAACCTCGACCTTCTTCATTGTCGGGTCACGCGTCTTGTTATCGGCGGCATTGACTAAAATTTCGTCGACAATTTTGTAGAGACCAGGAGTGTATTTGATCTTGCGCTGAACCATGCGTTTCTTCTCGAGATCCATGACCCACATCTCGTCCTCGATGGGCTCGACGGAGCCGATGTAGGTGTCGGGGCGGAGCAGGACATGCTCAATGGGAGTCTTCTTTTGGTAAATCTCCTCGACACTCTGGCCATTGCGCTTTGCTGTGGAGGTGGAAGCCTTTGACTTGGCCTTTGCTGTGGAAGCGGTCTTTTTCGCAGGCTAGTTGGTGGTATGGATTATAGATTTAGTAAAAGATTAAACCAATAGGTGAATAATGATACCTTTATCGATAAAGGGAATAGTGAAGGAGAGGTGTGGGGTATACTTACCGAGTTGCCTGGACTGAAAGCAGAGCCGTCAGAATCGTAGTCTGACATGTTTCGTTTGGCAGCTGCTGATATGAATATACGCGACTGCGGAGCTGTTTGAAATGTGCGGTGAAAACCGAGTAGACGGGGTGTGAATTGCGTGTGGAGTTTATAAAAAGAGCCTAACGCACTAAATGGAAGAAAAGAACGATGTTTGGCAGGAAATATGCGGAGCATGAGAATAGGAAGAGAGCGACGCTGGTCGGGGACTGGCGGACAAGTGGATTGAACGGCAAAGATCCTGTTTCTAGCGCGTCCTAAATGCGCGCAACAATGGTGTCGTAAACAGAATGGCGCGCCGGCGTCCAATCAGCGAGAATGCAAAGTTTGGGAATGTACTGGAATCGGCCGATTAGAGAATTTGCGGATCAGCCGATCGGGCGATCTGACCAAACATTCGCCTTTTGGCAAGGTAACAATGATTCGCTGCGCTGCAGGATCCAGGAAAAAAATCGTTGCAAAATTTTTTTTTGTTGGCAGTGTTGTGATGTTTGGTTGTTTGCTGTGTTTGGAGTTTACACCATTTGGGCGGGCGCAAGAAACAACTTTGCACAGCAAACTCTAGCTCTGACCTACTGTTCTTCCAGCCTTCCCTTCCTTCCTTCTCAAAGAAAAAAAACTGTTTCTCGGGGGCAAAAGGCGGCATACATTATCGACTCTACTATTTACTTTAAAGACACTTAATCTAGCAACATTGTGTTGGGCACATTCACTCCGTCAGATTTAATATCTACAATGAGCAACTTTTCGCAGACAGCATCGTTGTTGAAGACGGTGATGAGCAACCTCATGTCGTCGGACAATGACGTGCGCACAAGTGCTGAGGCACAGCTGAACACCGAGTGGGTGGCGGCGCAGCCGCAAACGCTGCTGGGTAGTCTGGCGTTCTTGGCGCACCGGGACGGCGAGGCGCAGGCACGTGCGTTCGCAGCGATCCTGCTGCGGCGGATCGCATACCAGAACGCGGCGGCAGCCGAGAACAAGGAGGACCAGCAGACCGTGTGGAGCGCGGTGCCTGAGGCGGTGCACCAGGCGGTTAAAGCCGAGCTGATGGGCGCACTGCAGGACGAGACCGAGCGCGGTGCACGGCACAAGGTGTGCGACACGATATCGGAGATTGTGAACCACGAGGGTAAGTATGAGCTGGTATTCTGTGGAAGCTAGCATGTGTACACCAATTATGCAATATGTGTATTGTACTGATCTGATCAATGGGTAATTTATCACCGTTTTAATAGGCGCTGACTTATGGCCTGAGCTGCTTAATGCACTGTATATGTGCGCGCAGGACGCCGACCCGCAAAAACGCGAAAGCGCATACCGCGTGTTTACTGCGTGCCCGGAGCTGTTGGAAACGCAGGACGCAGCTGCGGTCAGCTCTGCATTTGCGGGAGCGTTTGGCGACGGCGACGCAGCGGTGCGTCTGGCAGCGCTGCAGGCAGCTGTGGCGTTCATCGGCAACGCTGACGACCGCCAGCGGGCAGCTCTGGCGCCGCTGGTGGGTCCGATGCTGGGCGTAGTTGAGCGGCAGGTGGCGGAAGGCGACGAAGCAGGTCTGCTGGACGCGCTGCTTGCGATGATGGACGCAGCAGGCGAGGCGCCCAAGATGTTCCGCAGCGTGCTGGACGCGCTTGTGACGTTCTGCACGGGATTGGGCAAGAACGCAGCGCTCGAGAGTCGCACGCAGCAGGCGGCGATTGAGCTTCTGGTGACGCTGGCGGAGGTCGCTCCTGGTATGTGCCGCAAGAACGCGCAGTTCTGCACGCAGGTTGTGCCTGTGTGCCTGGCGATGATGAGCAGCATCGAGGACGACGAGGGATGGCACACGAGCGACGTGCTGGACGACAGCGATAACGACGAGGCGTGGGTGTTTGGCGAGCAGACGATGGACCGGCTGGCGATTGCGCTGGGCGGCAAGCAGCTGCTGCCGACGGCGTTCAACATGATCCCGCAGATGCTGGCGTCAGAAGACTGGGCGCAACGTGCAGCAGGTCTG
Source organism: Coemansia sp. RSA 2607 (assembly GCA_027578475.1). Taxonomy (NCBI): domain Eukaryota; kingdom Fungi; phylum Kickxellomycota; class Kickxellomycetes; order Kickxellales; family Kickxellaceae; genus Coemansia; species Coemansia sp. RSA 2607. The sequence goes on from JANBSE010000202.1 coordinate 15,255, forward strand.
TCGGCAATTTCGGCCATTGGCGAGGGATGCTACCGCATCATGCGTGGCGAGCTGGGTCAAATTGTGGGCCTGGTGACTGACAAGTTCAA
>JANBSE010000203.1:0-15330 GCA_027578475.1 Coemansia sp. RSA 2607
TCTCGCTCCCCATCTTTCCTCTTTACGCTCTCTTTTGTCCCATGCAACACGACACTTTTTAGAAGAGGAAAGCAAAGACCAAAAACACGCATACCACACATTATTTTAACACACCCCCACTCTATTCCTCACGTTCTCCGTGCTTTTTTCCACCTTCATAGCTCTGAAACAATTTAGGCAATCTCGACCTTTTTTTATTTTTTCTTGCTCCAACTATCATTTGACCTGTTTATTTCAGCACTTGTAATCTCCATACACGCTCGCCTCATTCCATACGCCCACACGTTCACGCAGCCATACACCTATCTTTGCAGCATATACGCACACATACACCTCGCTTTTATATCTACATATATAAACACTCACACACAGCCAGGCTAGTCCAGAATGAACAAGGACACAGCCGCAATCGCCATGCCCGCGCGGGCGTACACACAAGGCACATCTGCATCCAGCTCGCGGCTGTATCCGCACTCGACAAAGGCGACAGCAGCACAGCACGCAGCGTCTGCGTCGTCGCTGGTCGTCGGCGGCAGCAACACATCTTCATCCAGTGGTGTGGCGTCGGCCGCTCGACTGCCGGGCCAGCTGAAAAAGTCGAGCTCTGTGGCTGGGGACATTCTGACGTCAAAATTTGTAAAGCCAACGCCCCAGAACAGCAACGGATACACAATCAGCATTAGCAACCAGAGCGTTCGCAGTCTGCACGGTGGGCTGGGCGACAGCCTCGAGAGCCCCGGGAGCGTGCGCGGGCAGTTTACGCCAACGTCTGCTACGGGCTCTGGTGGCGGTAGCCGTCCTCTGACGCGCGCTGGCATGTCGGCCATCCGGCGTACGTACTCGAGCAACTCGATGCGTGTGCAGAAGATCTCGGTGGGCCCAAAGAGCTTTACAAAGATTAAGCTTCTGGGCAAGGGCGACGTCGGCAAGGTGTATCTGGTGCGGCAGAAGGAGTCGGGCAAGCTCTTTGCGATGAAAGTGCTGTCCAAGGCAGAGATGATCAAGCGCAACAAGATCAAGCGCGTGCTGGCTGAGCAGGAGATCCTAGCGACGGCCAATTTCCCGTTCATCGTGACGCTGTACCACTCGTTCCAGAGCGACGAGCGGCTGTACTTTTGCATGGACTACTGTATCGGTGGCGAGTTCTTCCGCGTGCTGCAGTCGCGTCCGGGCAAATGCTTGCCTGAGGAGGACGCAAAGTTTTACGCGGCAGAGGTCACCTGCGCGCTCGAGTATCTGCATCTGTCTGGGTTTATTTACCGAGACCTCAAGCCCGAAAGTAAGTATAAACAGCAATTTGTCTGTTTCCCTCCTACTGCCAAGTATTTCTGACTATGTGCCGGGATTGTGTTGGTATTTCAGCTCATTCCACATGGTTATTTTTTCTTCTTTCGAGGCAACAATTGGAACTAACGCGCGATTGTGCAATCATCTTTTTTTCTGACATTGTCCCTCTGCTCTACATAGACATCTTGCTGCACGAAACGGGGCATATCATGCTGACCGACTTTGACCTGTCCAAGCAGTCGGATCCACCTGGGCGGCCAGACATGCTAAAGGGCTCGTCGTTCTTCTACAGCCTGCCGTCGATCGACACGCGTGCGTGCACAGCTGGGCTGCGCACCAACTCGTTTGTCGGCACGGAAGAGTACATTGCACCCGAGGTGATCAAGGGCGTCGGGCACTCGAGCGCAGTCGACTGGTGGACGCTAGGCATCCTGATCTTCGAGATGCTGTTTGGCAGCACGCCGTTCAAGGGCTCGAACCGCAACGCAACGTTCCGCAACATTCTCAAATCAGAAATCGTGTTTCTGGGCCCACCAACGCACCAGGCAATCTCGACGCAATGCAAGGCGCTGGTGCGGCGGCTGCTGACAAAGAGCGACACGAAGCGGCTGGGGTCGCGGGCCGGGGCGGCGGATGTGAAGCAGCACGGGTGGTTCAAGAACATCACATGGGCGCTCCTGCGGCACCGCACGCCGCCGATCCTTCCTCTGGCGGATCCGCAGAAGCAGCAGCTGTTGCAGTTTGCGCTGACGTACGAGCCGTCGCAGGACCAGCGGCGGCACCGGTCGCATGGGCGCGACTCGACGTCGCTGGATATTGAGCGCGAGGACCTGTGGACGACGGATCCCAACCGCAAGGGCGTTGATCCGTTTGAAAAGTTCGAGTCGATGACGATTCTGCATGACGGTGACGAAGACTACGGGCTGTTTATCAGCAAGGAGAACAGCTCGGACTCGCGGTGGACGGAGGGCGAGTCGACGGCCGTTGAGCACGATTGAACTCGCAAGCACAGTCACCTGCAATAAACCTGTCATTTTTTTCTGTTTTGTTCATTGACTCATTTCCATTGACTTTTTTTCAGCTAGCATTTGAGAGAGTATGGTTTTACAAGATAGAAAAAATGGTTTACTCGAACTTTTCGTCGAGGAAGTCGTAGAGCTGCGGGAAGATAACGTCGGACGTAGGGCCGGCAAACGATGTCAAGACGGACTTTTCAGCGTAGTACTCGAGCAGCGGCTCAGTCATGGCATGGTACTGCTTCAACCTGCGCCTAAACGACTCTGGGTTATCATCCGGACGATGTTCCAACGGCTCGCCCGTCACATCATCAACACCGGGCACGCGCGGCGGATTGTACGTCAAATTGTACACCCGGCCAGACGGCACATGCACGTAGCGCTCGACAATGCGATTCAGAATGACGTCTTCGGGGACCACCAGGTTGACCACGGTGGTGAGCGGCTGGTTGGTGGCAGCCAGCATGGCGTCGAGGGCTTGCGCCTGGGCGAGGTTGCGCGGGAAGCCGTCGAGCAGCCAACTGGCGGAGATTGTGGCGAGCTCGGATTGGATCAAAGAGACGATGAGGTCGTCGCTGACAAGGTCGCCGCGCGCCACGGCCTCCTTGGCAAGCTGCCCGGCGGGCGTTTGCTCGGCAATGTTGCGGCGCAAGACGTCGCCGCTGGAAATCGCCGCAATGTCAAAGTGCTTGCGGATCCTCGACGACTGCGTGCCCTTGCCAGCACCCTAAACACGAGGAATATTAAAAAAAAGTTAAGCGCATTATTAGTGCTTTGTAGCTGGGCTTACCACAACCTATCACACCATCCCCTCACCGTTCTGTGCGCTTTCTTTTTTTGCATGCTCACTTTATGCAAGCTGGCGAGATGAGGAGGATTGTGAAAAAATCGCAGTCACATGGAACAAGGAAAAGGGCAAAGAGGTAATTCTCCCGCACACACTGTTCCAATCTTTTTTTCCTGTAACGAACTTACCGGTGCGCCGAGTATGAGCATTCGTAGAGGCACGCCGTCGAGTGTCCGGTGGCGCAGCGGCGACGGCCTGCCGAGCGACACGGCGTCGGCGGGCTCATCTGCAGCAGCTGTGGCAGACGATGACATGGTGCTCTGACTCCTGGAGGCCAGGCCCATGCGACTGCCGCTGCTGCGCCCGAGCGTATGGAGCATGTTGCTGTTGTTCTGACTGATAACCCTGCCGAGCATATGCAGTGTCGCTTGTTCTGTTTAAAAAAGTTGAATAGAAAAAGTAAAAAAAAAAAGTAAAGAGTACCAAGTGAAAGAGTGGAAGAGTGCGGGAGAAAAAGGAGTAAAAAGTGGGAAGAAAGTGGTAGAAAACTCTACGGCATGAAAGTCAGGCGATAATGCACGGTGGCATCACGGCGGGCACACATTTTCCCGGCCGGAAGCAACGTTCGTGACAGAGTGAAGCGAAATCGATGATCTGACTGGATGTTTGTTCTGCGCGCGTTCATTGAAAAAAAATCGAATTTTTCATTTTTACCTTTGCATTTTGCTAATGCTGGCCGAATCCGCCGACACGGCCGCAAACACACAGCAGCCCTTTTCTCGCCGGCTGCACCTCGAGTGCAACGGCCAGCGACTGCCAGCAACAGCCGTTCTACAGGGCGCGCAAACATACGACGCACCACCCTCAGACGACGGGCGGCTGCGCATTCTGCGGCCCACATCCTTGCGCTCAGTACCAGCGGCGCTCTTCCAGCCAACACACTTTATCATGCAAATCCACACAACCACACACGATGCGCGGCGGCTAGTCAACGGCCTGGTGCACCGTCTGCTTCCCCCGGCAGACCACACGGGCATCACGGGCTCGCTGGCGTACCTAGCACATATAGACTTCGCTTCGCCCCCAGCCAACCCGTTCGCCGCCGCGCCAGCCAAACCTTGCGCATGGCTGTCGGATGGCCGCGCATACGTGCTGCTCTACGCGTCGCGTGCACACTGCTTCGACGGAGCTGCCCGGTGGCAGCTGGTGGCGCACGTGCTGGCGACCCCGCGGCAGCTCGAGCCCCTGCGCCACTTTGCGCGAGCCGCGCGTGAGCCCTCCGTGGAACTCCGCTTCCTCGCGCACCTGGCGAGTCGCCGCGGCGAGCGCATGCGCATGCAACGCACATTGTCCACGGAGAACATCATGCGGGCCGGAGAGAGTGGCGGCGCAAGACGGGCGAGCAACCTGGGCGCCCTGCCCAGGCGTCCGCACCGCGGTCGCATGACGCTGTCGGATATTGAGCTGATGATGCGCCAGCAGACGCTGGCCGCTGGATCTTTGCCTGACCCGCCGCAGCCCTCGGACCAGTCTGCGGCTGTACAACCTGATCCGGCGATCGAGCAGAAGAACAAGCAGGTGGCTAAGAAACTCATCGTCAGCTCGCTCAAGGAACGCGGAATTGGCCGCAATCACCAAGACTTTGCTGCTTTGTGGAGCCAGATATACCGCAGCCTACGCTTCTCGCTGCGCGACAAACTGGCGCTACGCGAGTTTGCTCCACGCGAGCTCAAAGCTGAATCCGACAAACACGCCACGTTTTATTGTTCCAACTCTATATAAAAAACACACCACATGCCCCCACAGTCTACTCGAGTGAATAGAACGCTTCGTAGCCGTACGTCAGAGCGAACACAATGAACAGGACGCCGCCGGCAAAAGTCACCTTCTTGACTGATATTCGCGACGCCAGCAGCTGTCCGCCCAGCACAGCCAGCCCGGTGCAGCACGTGTGTCCCAGGATTGTGCCCGCCGCCACGCCGTACACGTTCTTTGCTGCGCCCAGCGCAATCGTCGCCAGCTGCGACCGGTCGCCCCATTCGGCAAGAAACACCAGCACAAAGGTCTCGACAAACACAGGCGACAGAAGCAGGCTGAAAAGGTTACGCAATGAGCGCAGTGTCGAGCTACCGTCGTCCCGCTTGTCATCCTGTCCGCCAACGTTGACGTTGTACCCGTCCTGCAAGACCTCTCCGGCCTCGAGCGCCGCCTGCCCCCTGGCCGCATCCTTCTCGCCCAGCTCAGCCTCCACCTCGTCCATCTCCTTGGCAATCTCGCTACCATCCATGCCCCTCGCCTCCTGCAGCAGCCTGACGCCAAACACAAGGAACATGAGCGCCGCTGCAAGCGACACCCATGACATGGGCACAAACGTCACTACAGCATGGCCCAGGAACGCTGACAGCACGGACATCAGCCACAACGCCGAACACGACGCGAGGAATATTGTCATCCGTGGGTTGCTCATCGCCAGGATTGCTGCTATCAGGAACGTCTTGTCGCCGATTTCCGACACAAATATCATTAGAATGGAGGCCACCAGAGAGTCCGACGCTGTTGTTATTGCTACGTCGCCTGCTGGGACGAGTGTGTCGAGCGTCGAGGGCAAAGAAGTCACAATGGCATCAGTGACTGCCGCTGTTGCTGATGCTGCTGAAGACGAAGCAAAGAATGGCCCAATCGTGTCCATATTGTCTGGTTTTAGTGTTGTCGTAAGCGTGTCAGAAATATGGACACTATGCAGATTGAAAAGAAGGAAAAACTGTCGTGTATAATTCAGAAAAGACAATGCAAAAGCAAAAGAAAAACAATAAAGGTGAAACACTGCTCGTCGCTATTTTTACTTTGCAGGCCGTTTTTTGTGGGGAAAATGGAGACATTTTGACCAATCACAGCGTGCCTCCGTACCTCATTGAAAAGGAAATACACTCAACCAATCGCTTGAGATGCATTCAAACAGTTCTTCAGCTCAGGCACATTTGACATTCGGCCAATATGCATTTTTCCTTTGGCTTTATAATTGATTAAATGTGTAGATAGGTGTACCCTCAATCAGTAACAGATACTGTAACGTATGACACGTGTGCTTGACTGATACCCAACACCCGAAATTAATAATTTATTTAGCTTTTTAATAACTACAATGGTAAATTACACATCTTTCTAATTAATATAACCTAAAGTCGCACTGAAAGCAAAAAATGCAGATAAATTGCTTTTAAAATACTCTATTTCCTGCCTTCATAATATTTTTCTTCTTTCCTATCTGTTTTGTTTTTTTTTTGTTATTTTTCACTACAATATATTTACCATGCCGGATATAACTCTGTATTTGGACATGTACGGAAAAGTGTACGAGTCTTTTTGTAATACAGATAAAACCACATATGCCGACATAATAGATGAAGTTTCACCCAGGATTGGTCATGAAAACTGGCTGCTGGCAGTAAGATATTCTGATTGCTCTAAAACATACATTCTTTTTTATGATCCCGACACCCTGCTTAATAAAATGCCTATCAGAGACAAGGAATACTTACAAATTGTGGATTTTCCTGCAGAAGTATCAAACTTGGAAAACCCAGACGTTGCCAAAGTATACAATATATTGTCTAAAATGTATGACGTGATATCCGAAAACAATGATGAGTATTATAAATATTCAGATAGTACGGAGGAGCCTCAGATAGCTACTTCAACCGATATTCTGCACGCAGATAGTAACATGCTAGAAGGAATGGTGTATGAAGAAGCATGGGCAAATGAGAGCATCACAGATTATAATAGCAGCTTCTATAAACACGTTCGAAGATGGAATGTCCCTGAAGATGGCAGCTGTATGTTTCACTGCATTGTAGAGTGTCTTTCAGATACTCGCTATAACAACTCTTATAAAATCCGTAAACTTGTTGTGCAAATAGTATGTTCGTACCCTAACTATTTTAATGAAAACTTTTTAGGTTCCACGCACAAAACGTACTGTCAAAGAATTCAACAAAAAAATGAGTGGGGTAGCATTGATGAGCTAAAAATACTTGGCATGTATTTTGCAATTGAGTTTTGTGTTTTTGACTTTCAACATAAACTTGTACATTTTACAAGTAGAAGAATATACAGGAAAAGAATATTCTTGATATATGAAAGCAACCACTATAATTACGTTGCATATATGTCCAAAGATTCAACAGTAAGTGTTTTTGATATACAGTCCGACAATAGTACAGATGACGAAATAATTAAATATTTATATCGTCGTTTGTCACAAAAGAAGTGTTATACATTATAAAAATAAATGTAGTGTTATTGAATATTACAGTGTAGTTTTTTATTTAGCTTATAAGAAAATATTTTTTATAAATAATTCTGCGCAGTTTAGATTGTATAATAAAAAAGCATAGCAGTACATTTTATGGTTTGGTGTAAATATGTCTGATTTTATTAGGAATATTTGGTAAATAAAAAATATCTTCTCATTTACTATAAATTTTTATTTGCAGAGCAATGCCTATTTTTGCTCTTTTCTTTATTTTACTATTTGTTTTTTGCTAATAAAATATGTCAACAGAAACATTACATTTAATTATACAAGAATACGGCTCTAATTGTCAAACACCTTATACATGTTACCCTAGTAGTCAGTATTGCAATTTCTTGGAAATTTACTCTACTGATGATTGCATTATGTTACTAGCAAGAAATACAAATAGACTTAAAAGATTCAGTATTCTACTATATAATGCCAATGCAACACTAAAAGAAATGGGTATACAAAACGGTGAAACGCTCTATGTTGTACCAATCCCAAAAACTGCCATTGAATACTCAGATCAGGGCGTTGAGATCCTATATGACGAGTTGCTTAAATATTATGATATTTTACCCCTAGAACAATGTCCCTATACTCAAGAAGAGTGTGACCAACAATATTTAAACTACATTGCAAAAAAGAAATTGCCTATGTTACCATCTATTTCTCCTCCACCACTGCCATCACATGGTGTTGGAATGCCTAGTGTATATACTCTTGAAAACAATAGTAATAGCACAATATACCATAGCGCAGCCAACTGTAATAATGCCACTAGTCAAGAATGTTATAACTTCAGCTGGGCACTTGATGGTGCTGATATAAGTCAGTATTACGAAGACATTAATATTAAAAAATGTGACGTCCCTAAAGATGGCAGCTGCATGTTTCACTGTATAGCAAGGTGCTTTGGTGATACAAGTTTAAAAGCTTACCAATCGTTGCGCAGAAATGTAGTTGCTACACTAAACAGTAACTGGAGTGTTTATCAAGGTTTTATAACTGAAACAAAAAATGAATACATAAAAAAAATGAGCGAAACATATACCTGGGGTACTCACATTGAACTGTTAATACTTGGTGAAATAATGGAGGTTGAAATATGCTGCATAGACATTGATCACCAAACGCTATACAAGTTTAAAGCAGAAAACAGAAATGTAAGAATATTTTTAGTACGCGAGAATAACCACTACAATTATATTAGCAGTTTGCAAAGAGGTAGTGAGATTACTTTATTTGAAATTGACACTGACCCAATAATGGATGAATTATTATTAAAATATATATTTAGACACATGATCAGCTTAGCAGCCATGCAAAGGTAAATTAATTGTAATCTGCGACTACTACAACACAGTTATAATAGTATTTAATAGAAATAAACCTGTTACCTGTTGCTTTATAAACTTGTCACTTTATAATATACAAATCAGTTTAAAACAGATTGTCTTAACAAGATTAGTTTAAACATTATAGACATAATAATAGCAAGATTAAACATGGCCAAACTTGAATTACGGAGCAACCCTGTATGTGGGTATCATGTGGTGACAATGATTGGTCAGTTGATATTATTGTACAATACTGGCACATGAGTATGTACAAAGTCTTTTTGTATTTTGTTTGCATTTTATAAAAGTAAAATAATTTTTATAATTTTCAGTTTAAACAAACTGTCTGTCATTTTTATGTTCATCTATTTCTCTTTTGATTTCATCTATTTTATTATATATTGCTATTAAATATGCAAGTCAATAAAGAAATAATATTTATTCAGCATTATAATAATAATGAATACATGATAAAATGTCCTATAAATTCTAATACAAGATGCAGAGATTTGTATAATTTAATTAACAGTGATAATTGCATAAATTTGTTAGCAAAAGAAACAAATAATAATTATAAAAGATATAGCGTGCTGTTATATGATTTTAATACTACTTTAGAAACAATGGGTATAAAAAATAATGATATTCTTTATATTGTACCAATTCAACAGACGGCATATAGAACTACAGAGCAGGGAATTCAATATGACTACAATGAAATTCTTAAAATTTATAATATTTTACCTCAAGAACTATGTCCCTATAAGCAAGAAGAGTGTAATCAAATTTATGAGGACTACAGAAGAAATAAGGTATTGCCAATATTTCCTCTTCATATTCAATCCATTTGTGAGCTTTTTTTTACTACTCATGTGAAACAATGTTACCATTTAAATTGGACAAAAATTGAGCCATTTTTAGAAGGAGAATGGCATGATAATGATATTAGAAGATGGCTGGTTCCAAACGATGGTAGTTGCTTGTTTCATTGTGTAGCTATACTATTTGATTGTTGTTACGCGTCTAATGATATTCGTAGCAAAGTAGTGGAAATATTAGGTGAAAAATGGGGACAATTCTCATCATATATAAAAAGTGAAAAGCAAAATTATATTATGAAGATGAGTCAACCGAATACTCGTGCCACTGATATTGAGCTAATAATACTTAGTGATTGGATAGAGACAGAGTTATGCTGTATTGACATTAATAGTAAAGAGTTATATATAATTAATGAAAATATGTATAAGAGAAGAGTATTTCTTGCATTCGATAGAGGGAATTTTAGTTTAATTAGTATACATATTAAGGGAAATAAGTTATATTGTCTGAAGATACACGAAAAACCGAAACTGGATGAGATGATAGTAAAGCATATATTTAAAATAGTCTCAACCTTACCAAAAGAACAAATAAATTTTTTTTCTTATACAAATAACTAGTCATGCAACATGGTTTTATATCTTTTGGCACCTCAATGATAAGCTGGTTCTTGTCATCGTGTTTTCTCAATTAGTTTTTATTTCATAGCTATCTCTTTTATATTATTCTTTAAATAAACAGAAATATAAAGTTTATGTAACATGGCAACTACCAAGTGAGATGGCTGTTGGCATCAGCAGTTTCTGTCTCAAACTCGACCTCAACACGCGGACCGTGCTTCTTGGACCGTTTGGCTGGCTTAGAGCGGGCAGACGGAGTGGCAGGGCGCTTGCTCTTTGTGGCAGGCTTCCGGTCGTCATCACTCTCATCACTGCTCTCTTCGTCTTCGTCATCCTCGTCGTCTTCGTTATCGACATCCTCGTCATCTGATAGCTCGTCGTCCTCATCGTCTTCTTCGGCAGAGCTAAACTCTGATGGAGACATACCCATGTCATCGAGTTCGTCATCCAGGTCGCTGTTGTCAGAGACAAACTCGTGTGCAAAGCCATCGTCTTCAATGTCGCCCTCAAGCTCGTTCTCAATCTCATCCTCGTCCTCAAGCTCGTCTTCGGTGGTAACGTCCGACTCGGCTTCGATAGCATCGCCGGCCAGAATCTCCTTCCAGACGTCCTCGTTGACGTTGAGCGGCTGATCGCCGTAGGCCTTGCTCTTCAGACGCTCGAGAAGCTCCTTTTCAATAGACTGGTCAAGCCTTGCAGCAGCCTGAGCGCGAATTTCCCTTGACTTTTCGCGCCTCTCGAGCTTCTTCTTGATAGGCACAAGGGTGTGTGAGTTCTTTAGCTTGAGCTTGCGCATGCGGATCAGATACTGCATAATCTTGGTCAGACGCTGCTTGCACATGTTGATCATCCAGGTGGGCCAGTAGAGGAGGTTCTGGTCGATGAGCTGGACGGCTTCAGCGTAGCTCTTGGGGAGCTCAACCATCTGCCAATGCTTGGAGGGCATGTGGGCGCGCTCGGCAGTCTTCATGCAGAGGAATATGCGGCCACGACGCTCGCGTACGGTGGCGTATTTGGAGTTGGCCAGCGGGCACTCGCGACGGTTGCAACGACCGGTGATGTTGTGTGAGTTGCGGCATAGGGCGCCGGTGTCGGTCTTGACCTTGTAAGAACAGAACTGGTTCTTTAGGACCTCCCACACGATACCGTCGTTGTTCATTTTTGAAAAGCAAGAAAAAAAGAAAGAAAGTGTATGAAATTATGAGTAAGAATGAAGCAGGCACAAGGGAAGGCAAGGGCAACAGCAAACAGCGATGGTTTGAGTAAAAAAAAACTATTTTTTTCTTCACAGCAAAATGGCAAGATTAGCGACCAGTGATTTGGTGATGGATCAAGCATTGATTGAATGTTTGTATTAACGCGCATGTAGCTACAATTGCTCAGACTGACACTTTGCAATATACACATAGGCATTTGTTTTTTCTTCTTTATAGCAGCAACAGACAAATGAACCCAACAGAACTTGACACAGCGCTGCACAGATACGCCGAGACGTTCCTCGGACGGGTGGGCGACGCGGCTGAGCACGAGAGGCGGGCGCAGCTTGTGCGGTACTTGCGCAACATCGTCGGCAGCAGCATAGCGCCGACGCGACAAAGGTCGGCAGAGATGATTGTGGAGGACATGCAGAAGCGGGTGGCACAGAGCGGGCGCGGGACACAGGCGGCGGTATCGGTGGCGCGGCTGTTCAACGGGCTGCGGCATCGCGACGCGTCGTACGACTGGGCGGCGGTGCTGCAGCTGCTGGCCGAGACCAGCGGCGCGGCGGCGGGGCACGGCGGCAACATCAGCAGCCTGAGCTACTTTGCAGCACACGCGCCGGTGCAGACGCACGCATACACGGAGCACGCGCACACGCACGCGCATGCGCAGGCGATGGAGGTGGAGAGCGAGCGCATGCGGCGCGGCATGCAGACGCCCGACCAGGGCATGGTGGTGGATGAGCAGCCGATGGCGCCAGCGCAGGCGCAGGCGCAGGCGCAGACGCTGTACCGCAGCTTCGACCGGCACGACGACGTGGCGGAGGCCGAGCTTTTGCGCGACCTGGTGTACGTGATGCAGGGCGTCGACGGCGCACACGTGCGATGGAACAAGGCGACGCAGCGGTACGTGGTGGACGCGGGGCTCAAGCTCTCGCGACCGACACGCGAAATGGTCGCGTCGATCGCCGAGCTGGGCGTGCTGGCACGCAGGGTGCAGGAGTACGTCGGCTGGGCGGATGCGCAGGGGCGTCTTTTGGAGCAGAGTCTGGGCGCCGAGCTGCGCACGGAGCTGGCGGAGTACTTTGGCCTGGTGGCGGACATTGAAGCGAGGCTGTGTGCAGCGCCGACGGGCGCGTTGGCCGGCGAAACGCCCGGCGGCGTGACGTTCCGCAGCGTGTTGGGATGGGCCAGCGACGCGCGTGCGCGGCTGCGGCTGGTGGTGCGCGCCATCGACGACATGGCGCAGGCGCCCGGCGGCAGCGCATCGGGCGGCGCGTTGCTCTCAACGGTGGGCGCGTTCGTCGACCACGGCGACCCGTTTACGCAAACGGTGGCCCGGCGGCTGCTGCGCACGGCGGCGCAGCCGTTCACGCGCATCCTGGTGCAGTGGGTGACGACGGGCGAGCTGAGCGACCCGTACGGCGAGTTCTTTGTACGCGCCGCCGGCACCGACCGCCTGTGGTCGCAGCAGTTCCGCGTGGTGCAGGACATGATCCCAGCGCACTACAGCCGCGACCAGACGCGGCGCATCTACCAGGTGGGCCGCAGCCTGGCGTTCCTGCGTGGCGCGTGCGGCGACGCCGAGTGGGTGGCTACGCAGGTGGCGCAGCCGCAGCCCGCAGACACCGCCGACGCCCGGCGTCTCGAGGCGTTTATCCGCCGCACAGCCGCCACGGTCAACGCGCGGCTAATGCACGTGCTGCGTTCCACTTTCGGCCTGACGCGCCACGTATCGGCCATCCGCCGGCTGCTGTTGTTCCAGCAGGGCGACTTTGCGCTCTCGCTGGCCGACGTGCTGGACACGCACGTGGCGCGCGGCCAGCGCCAGATCATGGCCCACGACCTGTCGGCCGCCCTGGATAGCGCTGTGCGCTCGTCTAGCGCGCAGAACGAGCCGCCGGAGCATCTTGCTGCCCTGGTGCTGGCCTTCGACGGCGCTGAGTCGTGGGACGACGTGACGCTGAGGTACACTTTGGCGCGTCCCCTGGCACAGGTGATCGAGCCCGGCCATCTGCAGCGCTACGCGGCTGTCAGCCGCTTCTTGCTGCGCCTCAAGCGCATCGACGGTCAGTTGACCGCCCTGTGGGCGCAGCACATGGCGGCCGAGCGCTTGCGTCGCCGCGCCGCCGACCTCGCCCGGCGCACAAACTCGTCTGCTTCTTCTTCTCTTCCAGCTGAGGAACCGGCGGAGGTGCAGCGCTCCGTGCGTGCGGCGGCCATCCTGGTGTCCGAGATGGTGCAGTTTTTCCACCAGGTGCAGCGGTTCATAGCGCTCAACGTGGTGGAGGGCGCGTGGGCCGAGTTTTGTGCCCGCGAGCAGGCTGCGGGAGACCTGGACGCGTGGAGCGAGGCGCATGATGCCTTCGTCGCCTCCGTGCACCGCTTGACCAGTGGCGCTGGTTTCCAGCGCAGTCTGGCGCCTATCGTTGATACGGCTTTTCAGTTCGTGGGCGTTGTTAGGGAGCTCCATAGCCTGCGTGCGCTGGCCGAGCGCTCGCACGCTTCTATGCCCGCTTTGGCTGAGCAGGCCAAGAGGGTGCAGGTCGTTGCGGCGAGGTTCCGCGAGCAGGTGCAGGCCTTGGTGCGTGCCCTGTCGATGAACGCTGGAAACGACTATCAGATGCTCGCCGTGTCCATTGACTTCAACTGCGCGTATACTGCTGCCAGCGCATAACTTACTGGGTTCACGCTGCTTTATTCCAACTCCTCTTACTCTAACCCCTATCTGTATGCGGTGTGATGCACAACAGACGCTATTATAAAAATTTTTGCACCCTTTTTTGTCGTTTCTTTATAAATTTCAAATTATATTTCTCTTTACTTTTCAGGTTTATTTTCCACTATTACACTATTTTATTCTATCGCATTCAATCAACCTCTAAAAGGATGGCCGACAGCAACGCTCCTCCCGTCACCAACAACAACGACCCTGTGGCCGAAATCTCCCAGAAAACGGCTGCTGTTTCGCTCAGCGCAAAGGCAAAGGAATTCAAACCCACCTTTAATTCAAAGGCCCCGGCTTTTGTGCCCCGGTCGTTCGCTGCAAAGCCTGCCGCTGCTGCCACAGGTGCTGATGCTGCGGCTCCTGCGCCTAAGCCCATGTCTATCAGCATCGGCGGCGCTCCCAAGCCTGCACCAGCACCTGCTGCTGCCGGAGCCGCTGCACCCGCTCCTACTCCCGCTGCTGCTGCACCGGCTGCACCGGCTGCACCCGAATCCAAGCCGAAAGCTACTCCCTCGCCAGACCCCGCCCTCAACACCATCCCTGAGTCCCGCGAGGCCGACGACGACGTGCTGCTGGACGAGCACTTTAAAGAGCACCTAAACGTCATCTTCATCGGCCACGTCGACGCCGGCAAATCAACCCTCGGCGGCAACATCCTGTACCTGACCGAGATGGTCGATAAGCGCACCATGGAGAAATACGAGCGCGAGGCCAAGGAAGCCGGCCGCGAGTCCTGGTACCTCTCCTGGGCCCTCGACACCAACCAGGAGGAGCGCGCCAAGGGCAAGACTGTCGAGTGCGGCCGTGCATACTTTGAAACCACCAAGCGCCGTTACACCATTCTTGACGCCCCCGGCCATAAGAACTTTGTCCCGAGCATGCTCGGCGGCGCCGCCCAGGCTGACGTCGGCGTGCTGGTTATCTCTGCGCGCAAGGGCGAGTTTGAGACTGGTTTTGAACGCGGTGGCCAGACCCGTGAGCACGCGTTGCTGGCAAAGACCGCCGGCGTGCGTCGTCTGATCGTCGCTATTAACAAGATGGACGATCCGACTGTCAAGTGGGACAAGGAGCGCTACGACGACATTATTGCAAAATTGTCGCCTTTCCTGCGCACCGCTGGATATCCCAAGAGCGACCTGCTTTTCATGCCCATTTCGGGTTTCACCGGCGCAGGCGTCAAGGACCGCGTCACTTCGGATGTGTGCCCGTGGTACTCGGGTCCTTCGCTGCT
>JANBSE010000204.1:0-15322 GCA_027578475.1 Coemansia sp. RSA 2607
AAACCTCGATCCCTCTGCTGCCGTCGCTCGCCTCCTTCCTCAACTCTGTGCTCTGGCTCAAATACGGGTTTATAAAAAACGACCAGGCGATCTCACTGGTAAACACTCTGGGCACCCTGATCGCCCTGTACATCCTGGCGTGCTTCTGGTGGTACGCTGACGCGCGCAGGACCGTTGAGACAAGAGTGCTGTTGACTATCTTGTGTGCTGTGGCGTTTATTGGGTATGTGGATTATGCTGAGGATGAGCAAAAGGAGGACGTGTTTGGACTGGTGTGTTGCGCCGTGACGTTGTTGTTTTTGGCCGCGCCGTTGGGTCAGATTGGCAGCGTTGTGAGGCTCAGGGATGCATCAGTGCTGCTGCCTGGCGTCGCTGTGCTAGCGTTCAGCAATAATGTGCTCTGGGGCATGTACGGCCACATGCACCAGGACGTGTTTATGATCGTCCCCAACGTCATCGGCGCCGTGCTCTGCGCACTGCAGCTGGCACTAATCGCAAAGTATGGCCGGGCAGCAGCCAGTCTGCCTCCGGTGGCCGTGATTAGCAGCATTCCAATGACAGAGCTGTAATAGTATAAACAATAAACTTGTTCACAGTCGACATGCTGGCTGGATATAAATTATAGAAAGGTTCGTTAAAGAAACAGAAAGATAAAAATGCTAAAGTTTTATTGCGATGGCTCCTTAATGACATGCAGGTAGGCGGCAATCGTGCATGCGCCGTCTTCAATGTAAGGTCTGACGCCTGGCGCCGGTGCGGTCCTCAAGTCAGCCAGCTTCATGAACCGCGTGAAGCCCCAGTTCGGGTTGTTCCGATGGAAGCAGTGGTATGCTGAGCCATGCGTGTTATGCGCTGGCTCATCCGGATTGGCAACAGCCAGCACAAACCGGCACGTGCAGCGCCAGTCCTCGCTGCTGTCCGCCGTGCCCAGGCACTCGAGGAACAAGGACAATACGCCCTTGTGCGAGCTTCCGAATGGACGCAGCAGGATACGCCACATGTGCCCGCCGCACCGGAACACGTCACTGGTTGCGCGCCGCTCGAGCTTGTCCCAGTTGTCGATCTTCCAAAAGAACGCCTTGTTGTCAAACACAATGTCCTCCATGTGCGCGTTGGCAAAGCTCTCGGCGTCGTATATGCTGAAGGCGCTTGGGGCGTCCTGCGCCTTGCTGTTGCTCGGCTCAACAGAGTTGCTTGCACGGCTGACTGGCGTCACAGTCTGCGAAGTCCGCTGCTGCTGCTGTTGTTGTTGCTTTGTTGTCGCTGGCTGCTGCGGCTGCGGCTGATGCACACCGTTGGGAGATTTCACAGGTGGCATTGCCACTGCTGCCGCTGCTTGTGTAACTGCCGCTGCTGCTGCCGCCGCCGCTAATGCATTATTTTGATTTTGTTGCTGGATATGCAGCTGCTGAAGCATCTGCTGCATCTGCACCTGTCCGAACGTAGGGAACTTGATCTCGATATACTGCCCGTCCTGGTCAACGCCAAACCCGCCCATTGGCACGCCGGCGTCGTTTACTATCGGCGTCTTGACTCTTCCGTCATCTCCCTTTTCACTCGGCGCCTGCGACCCCGAGCCACTCGGCACGGAGCTTGGCACGGAGCTTGTTGCTCCCCGCGATATCTGTGGCATTCCCATAGCCGGCAGACCGTATGCGCCAGGATAGAATATCTGCTGCTGTGGCTGCTGAGGCGTCGCCGGAATTGGCGCATAGAACGCCGGCTGACCAAAGCCATTTCCGAGCGGTCCGGGGGACATGGGCATGTACGGGTTGTACGCTATCATTCCCATAGGCGACGAGAACATTGGCTGCTGTGGATGCTGGTAGTGGTTTTGCTGCTGCTGCTGCTGCTGCTGCTGATTATGTTGCTGCTGGTGCTGGTTGTGCTGATGGTGCGACGGCTGATGGTGCTGAGGCATCTGGTGTGTGGAAAAAGCTGCCGCCATTGTCGGCTGCATTGGAGTAGCAGGCGGTGGACTGAGATAGAACCTATACACAGGCTCCGGGCTACCGATAGTCTCGTGGACGCCAGCCGCGGCTGATGTAGGTGGTGCCATCCCGTTGACGCTTTCTGATGCAGCTACGCTGCCATTCGGCTGTGTATCCATGACAGTTTCGGTTTCAGCCAAAGACATCAAAAGAAGGAAAATAACGAAAAGGAAAAAGTGAAGCGTGTGTTTTTTTAAGAGTAAACAAATCGGAATTTTTTGTCCTAGATGAAAGAGAAGTAAAAATGAAAAATTACACTCCCCCAAGTTGTTGTTTGATCCTTTTTTATTTATACCAGATTGCCTAGCTCTAGAAGAAGAAAAATAAACAATGGTCGGAGTGGCAAATAAAGTAAAAAGGCTAGAAGAGAGCGAAGAAAAAGATTATTTTGCTTTGTCATTTTTTTTTTCTTCTTCTGCTTTGGTTGCAGCTGGACAATACTTGATGTCGAGAGACAATACCAATATTCTTGAAGCTCAAAAATAAAACTTGTTTTCTGTGTTATCTCTTCTTGTTTCTCATCCATTAACACGCCTTGTGCGCATTCACTCAAGCTCCAACAAAAAGGCCCGCAATCTATAGAGCTGGAGAACAATCGCCTTGTTATGCAACCCAGTCCAAGTCTAGTCTGGCTAGACACACAGCAACAAAGCACCTTGTAAAGTGAAGCGTATTGTCTTTGTCTGCTACGCGCTTGTAGTGCGCCAGCAACCGTTCTACTGTTTGATTCAATGAGATCACAAGCGCAGATACATTGAGCAAATGAGCAGTGACACCGTGTTCCTGATTTCCATTTGTAATCGGGTGATCTGATCGGTTATTTGAGTTTGGCGATATCGAGCAGATGCAGCGCAGGATGGTCAGGATACTTCCATCACGCAAAAGTTATTTCCTTCAATCTGTATTTGAAGTTGACATCGACTGATGTGCATAAAGTACAGCATCCAGCACATGGGCTGGGGTGCACTAGTTAATGCCGCTAGCCACAATGCAGCAACTGCTGCTTTTTTACTCGCACTCAAAAATGTGTGTGCCTGCGTGACGGCAACACGCCATCATTCCATGTAGATGCATGTGCGTGTTTTGTCAAATTCCCTCGCCTTTTGCAGACACTTTTTTCTTCACAAAAAGTAACGATTAAATATCATCGATTCTTTTTCAGCATGGGCTAGACTACTTACCGGTCCTATCAACTGCCAAGTCATATCAAACCTTTATGTTTTAAACCATCTTCATCGACATCTTACCCAACGATTACCCGGTTACATCACGCGGTACCGAATTTATTTAAATCAATGCACCAGAACAATAGGTATGCCGGTTGACAACCCTTTTTTGGCACCTTTACAAATAAAAAGCCACTTGTTCACCTTCACACTCGCTGTCGCCCTTGTCAGGCACCTGCAATTAAAAAGGACAACCGCAGACCCTTTTTCGTGCACAGCTCTTCTTCTCTCCGCATCCAATTTATTTTACTCCTCATCTTGTAAAGTTCAATATGTCCCTCAAACTAGTCCCACGTCTCCTCAGAGACCACAAGCCGATCCCCTCATTCTATCCATCGGGATTTACAGTCACCGTATTCCCTCCTCTCCCATCCAAATTCCAGACCCTGCCCTACGACATCATCGACAGAATTATTCAATACACTCTTAACGGGGTCGATCAAGCTCACAAGCAATTTTGGTGCAGAGCTTATCCACTTTTCCAATGCTGCTGGAACTGGCGCATAGCCTTTATGCAGCGCGAGTTTGCAGAGTTAACCATCGAGCTCAAAAGAACGCTGCCCTTCGGACTCACCTTCTCAAAGCGCTCTTACCCGGCCAATGTGCGCATCTATCCCATTGAGGAGTGTGTCCGCCACATCACCATCAGCGTTGTCAGCTGGAAGAGACTGTCTACCGGCGAGACACTCGAGTGGATGCGCGCTTCTCCTGAGTTGGCCCGGATCAACAAGACCGCCATCAGCTCACTCAAGATTGACGGATTTTCTGGCGACGAATGGAACGTATACTTTAAAAAAGAAACAAGCGCTGCGGTCACCCGCCTCGTCGAGCTTCTGAACTACCTTTACGATACTTTCCCCAATGTCAAAGCCGTCAGCGTAAACTATCTCAAATGGGAATTCATGAAGTTTGTCCCTAGAGCCGACAACCAGGTAGAGCTCGCGTTTGCAAAGCTGTTCTCTGGAAGAGGTGCCATGATGTACGCCAAGTTTGTCAAAGACGTTTTTGCCACTTTCAATCCGTGCTACTTTACCAGACTAACATCTCTGCACATCGAGACCGCTAATGCTCACAACTACTTCAAGTACGCTGAGGCTTGGGTTACAAAGGTTATCCGACTCAACGCAGCGACACTTGAGAGACTGGAATTGTGCACGATTTTTGAAGAGATGCTTAGAGGCATTACGCACAGTAAGGCAGGCAATCCAATTATTTATCCCAAGCTAAAGTGCATCAAAACAAGAGTGGCTTGCTTCCGCTTTGTTCACGAAAGAACTAAAGCAAAGGCGTTTGCCATGGGTGAGTTGCCAGAGTTCAAAATCAGACACTTTCCGGCTCTTAAACATATTAATCTTGACGGTCGACCATATGTACATCGCTATGTAGCTCCCGAAGGTGCTTCCTTCCAGATAATTGAATAACAAGCAGCAACACTAAAATATTTTATTCTTTCTCTAATAAGGTTTTGTCTTTAATAAACTTGTCTCCGTAAGCTTGTTTCTTATTAATAAAATTTATTCGGTAAAAAATTCTATGCAGTAGGCTTGGTAAAAGTAATCAAGTGCAATTGTAAACTCAATTTATTCTTGTAAGTTAGACTTTATTTAAAAAAATCTAAAATATTAAAAAATTATTCATTTAAATGTTGAACTAATGAAAACACTGGTATTAGATATTCATAGGAATCTGTAGTTTGAGAATATATTTTTACTCTAATTATAAGTGGTCCATCGCTGCACAGCTGATTAACTGTCATGTTTTTAAGCTCATTCAAGTTATCTGGATGCGAAGGTATCTCTGAAATTTTTATTCTAAACTCGTTTTGAAAAGTGCTAAAATCGGTTTTCAAATCAATTTCAAGATCATTAATTGTTGCATTTTCATATAGACAGTCTACACGCACATATCTATTTTCATGATCTTTATGAAAACGGAAAAGGCACAAGTCGTCAAAATTATTATCTGCCTGTGAAAAAACAGCGTCAACGTCTTGAGTATTTATATCAGTAAATCTAGAGTGATGCAAAACAAAAGTTAATATTGAAATGTCTAGTGGTGGAAGCTCAGTGGGCTCTATAGGAATAACAGAAATTAAGCCAACGTTATCACGTGTCATCATATGGATAGTTCCAATTCCTCTTTCATTTCCTTCTATACAATAAATAATCGTAATGTCATTGGGTTGTCTCTCTACCCATAGACTAAAAAAAATACCAGAAATACCCATTTCGTTAAAACTTGTAAACAAATTGTTAACAACATCAAAAATATTTACGTTACTATTAGTCGACATACTTTTATTTTTATTTATGTGTGCAAAAAAGAAAATATAAAACAATATTTTTAAGACATGCCAGACTTAAGATTTTATATCTGTAAAAACTACCCCTTATTGCTCTGAAAACTCATTTTATACAAGATATTATTTTTTAAAATAATATTAATAGTTACATTGTAAGATTAAAAATTATTAAAAATAAAACGAATTTTCTTTTTTATGTTATGCAAAAAAAAATTTAGTAAATCGAAAAAACAATAGTTTAAAAAGAAAACTCAATTAAAAAATTGCTGCGGTCGTGCAAGCAAAAATTTATTACATTATACAATAGAAATATCCAAACGTTTTACAATAAATTAACAAGATACATTTTTACAAAAAACTGCATTATATAATAGAGATGGGGGTACCTTGCATTTACTTTGTAGCTTATTTAAAAGTTGCGTTGCTTTTTATTTTAAAAACCTAATGATAACAAAAAGCTACACAAGCTTTCTGCAAATTAATTTTACAACAGTTTAAAGTTGCTTTAATACTTTTTATATCAAAATACGTAGACAAACTTATAAAATAGGATTATAGAAAAAATTGTCTCAAGTAGACAACCACATATTACCATAGATATTCTATAAGTACAGCTATAATTTTAATGTCATTTAAGTTTTACTATATAGATTTTTATATATTTATTTTTACAGTTGTATTACAAAAACAAAAAACTATCAGTTATCAAATAAACTAATAAAATTTTAAAAAAAATAAATTGTGTAAAACAGTTGAATAACATCTGTAAATTATAAAAACATAGGTAATTGTATAAACAAAAATTTTGTGCTAACTTCGTTTTTTCTAATTCAGAGCAGCCAACTTGCTAATAAAAATTAACAGACGTAAAAACAATAAAAATAAACTAGAGTTTGTTAAAAATAGAGTTATTACAGAGCAACTGTTTACAATATTTTTTTTAGAAAAGCGTGTTAAAATTTTTTAATGTAAATCAAAGTACAAAAGCTTTTATATAACCGTTACTTTTTGAAGTCTATGAGTCTGATGCCACGTTCAAATTGTTTAAACTGATTGAGTATACTGATGTTCCGTATTAACCACATTTATTTTAATCACGGGTTGGTATGCTTCATAAGTTAGATCACCAAGATATAATTCTAGCTCAGCTGAAATTTTAATATCTACACAAAAATACTCAATCAAGTTGTGTTGTCAATAGCAACAATATTATTCCGAGAAATTTTACTTGTCACTTTTATGTTAAGACCCTGGTTGAGATTATTATAGTGCAGTTGCAATGATATGTTAAGTTTACCAAATATTGTATTAATAGTATAACAGATTTTTTGAGTAGACATCATCTTCATTTAATTTTATGTCAAACATAACCAGTCAGAATTAATTTTTGTATTGTCATATAGACATATTCACTAAATTGGTGTGTTATATCCTAAATTCTAATTTGTCAAAATGCAATGTATTGCATTTTGATTAATGTTATAGGAATATCACTAAATAATAAAAATATTTTTAAAGTAAAACCAACACTACTAGATATTATCATTGTATCAAGTGGCTTTGAGTGACTGTTGCTTTCTATCTTATACAGTGGCAAAAAAAAGTGTATCGCTGTTTTTAAATTATGATTTAGTGTGGTAATATCTCAGCAGGCAGTTGGGATATAACCGAATAGCTCATATTATTCAAAAGCCCTATTTTGTAGTGCATGTTGCAAATAGAATTACGTGTAAAGTTTTACACAATAGCAAGTTATTGGCATTTGAAAAAGAATATTGCATTGATACTCTTTTTTTTTCTTACATAATAAATAACTATTATTAGCTTATATAATTTATAAATCAAGTATAAATATAATTGAGGCTATTTGAATTTTGTAAATTAACATATTCTGTTTGTTTTTTCTAATTAATTATAATTTTTGCAAGAAAAAAGAACATTACATAACAGTGCATTAGCAATAGGAGTAGCTACAGAAAAATGTTAAAAATCTTGTCCTAAGCATCGCTACAGTGCAGTTGGTTGCAAACAAACAAAATTTAAAGTAGTTTATTGCAAATCCCGGCTACCATTCAAAGTTTATTGCATGGGGAAGACTGACTTTAATTTTTTCAATATCTTGAAAAAACAGCAGTTAATGTAAGATTAAATATTATTTACTAATTAATTTTTTTATTTTAGAAACACTAAAAAAGTGACTCAATGCACTTGTGGTTTTTATATGCCTATAGCTTTTGTAATAAGCAATGCTATTTACGTAATTATATTAAAACATGTACTGATACAATAGGGTCAGTATGTAAAACTATTTACTTAATTTTTATATGATACTTGCTGAGATATTACTAACCAAAGTCAATATTCAAAAAAACATTGATACACTTTTTACGGCAAGTGTATTTGTTTATTTATTAAGAATATATAATTGCTAATCTAGAATTTGTTAATTATGATTTTTATGTATAAATGTATTAAAAAAATTAATTAAAATTCATACTTTTTATTTTAAATATTGACAATTTGGAATTAATATTTTATTATATCAGTTGTTATTTTCAACTACCAAAATTCATATACATTATCATAATCCAAACTATAAATATCTATATTCCAAGCAAGACCAACCAAAGCGTTGTCTTCTTTGCTACCAACTTCGTTAATAATATCATTAACATGAAAGACAAAAAGGTTTACATTATGAAGTGTAGGATTATAAGTGGTTTTATCAATACTTTCATATTTTACTTTGTTGCCTTGTTTTGCTGTAACTATATATATATCATTTATGTTATGTTGAGAACCTCTTGCAAAAATGGTTACACCATTACCTGTATCTAATTGACCAAGTAAAATAACAACAAATTCTTTTATAAAAAATTTATGGGTTGGAACATTTACCCATCTTTCTAAACCATTAATACAATCAACACAAATTTCTTTTTCTATCACAAAACATCCTTGCATTTTAAAATATGTAAAATAAATAATTTTAAAAGTATAATACCTTCTTTTTTATACTGGTAAACAGATTAATGACACAATATTAAACTATATTAATATTTTTTTGTTTTATAATTAAACATTAATATTAGTTTTTTATATAGACTGTTATTATAAAAGCTACTTTCTTTTGCAAAAAAAATAATTTTATTTTTTTTAAACCCTTATATAATAGATAAACATTGCTAATTTTTTAAACATAAAAATTTTTGGGTTTTACAAACAACCCAAAAAATTATTTGCTAAGTGTTGTC
The DNA here is from genome assembly GCA_027578475.1 of Coemansia sp. RSA 2607. NCBI lineage: Eukaryota > Fungi > Kickxellomycota > Kickxellomycetes > Kickxellales > Kickxellaceae > Coemansia > Coemansia sp. RSA 2607. The sequence goes on from JANBSE010000204.1 coordinate 8,774, forward strand.
ACTAAGATTTTGAGATATTAATTAATCTTTTTAAATAAGAAATTATTTTGTACAAATAAAACTGTCTAGTTTTTTTGTAAAACAAAAAATATTATAGTTAATTAAATATCGCCTTTTTGTCAAAAAAAATTTAATAGATTTTAATATATCAGGTTTTTTTATAAAATAAAAAAATTGTAATAATCTTAATATTTTTATTTTACAAAAAAATGTATAATATTTTTTGTAAAGGTGCTATTGACAAGTCAGCGTATTAACTTTTAAAATAAAATTTTGATATTTAAATTAAAAAATAATCATGATTTTACATTTTTTGTAGAGCGTGATACTTAGGAATTTGAATGGTCAGAAAACATAGGTTTTTTTAAATACTTTTTTATTTTTTTTTGTGGATTGAGAATGTAGCTCAATGTATTAGTAAACGTTTGTTGTAAGTTAAAGTGGTCTGATTACATTTGTCAATCCTGATTATCAGTATTTTCGCTTAAGCTATTGTGAAAGTGGCTTTTTTAGCAAACTCTATCTTTGCGGTCTGTTTTTTGTGTTACAATCTGGTTTTGTTTTGTCGGTCTCTCTAAGTCTCCTGTCATTGTACTAGGCTGAGTGCCGGGCGACAGACCAAAACTCTTCTAACTCCCTGACAGCATTTAGTCCCCCAGTTTTGTTTGTCACATTTAAACAAATTGAGCGGATTGAACAGATTGATCTTCCATAAAATCGACATTCATTTCAACCTCAATTAAATTGTAATCACAGGTCTCATCATCAAAGGATATTTCAATCATAACTTTAAGCAAGTAATCAATACAATACGTCATAATTGTATCTGTATCTTCAAAACCTGCACTTCCTAAATCTGAAATTATATTTGTTATTTCTATGCGAAATTGTCTACGACTAGTATAATGTAAATTTAGTGCTCTTTCAAAATCACCAAATGTCGAATTGCTATTATAACAAACAACACGTTTAAAATTATTGTTATCATCACGTTCTACACTAAACAAAAACATGTGAGGATGTTTCCGTTGATGAATTGTATAGGTATACCTAATAAATGAGTTTGTAATATCAAAAAATCTAGATTGGCGGATAATAATAGTTTGCACTTGATTATCTTGTAGAGGAAGTTCGTTATAAAAAAATAGGAATTTCAGAAATAAGACCAACACTACTAATTATTATCATCTTTACTGCTGGTTCTCTCTGATTGCTTCTGTCAACCCAATAAAAGATGTTATCACCTTCTTCATATGTTTGAACTAAAATAAAATGGTATGTTTCAAATAAGACATGCAAACTATTGCTGTTAGCCTCATAAAATATTGGAGTGTTATTATTTTCATTATTATCTGCCATTTTTAACAATTTGTGATACCTAATTAAAAAATATATAAATATTCTTACAACTGTCTGGGTGTAGCTTCAAAGATTGTTAATAAATAATATTAACGTTTAAAACAAATTATCTCTCATTTTATATAATTTAAATTTTTAAGTAAAACTAATGTCGTTTTTTGTTTCTAAAAGCAATTGATAGAATACAAAGCAAAATATGTTTTATATACTTTGCAGTTAATTATTTAAAAAATTACAAGCGCAATTTTTAAGTGTTTTAGCAAAGTATAATCAATTAAACTAGTTTTTGCAATTGTGTAAAAAGTACACAGTAACATTGTGCAAAAGAAAAAGCTTTACAAATTTTAAACATCTTTAATTTTATTATATAATAAAATAGCAGTCTTTTTAATACGTGCTTTTAGGTTTTCTGCTTAAAAGTGTTTTAATACTATATTCTACAAAATTGTTTTGTAGAAATTTTTAACCTTTACGCTAAGAGATTGGGTACATGTTTAAAATTGTTTTTTATATAAAGAAATTTAAAAAAAAAAACAGTCTTAATTTATTATTTTTTAAAAAAAAAACTTTTTACAGTTTAAAAAGTAATTCTTTTACCTTCTTATGTATTCTATGAGTGCAACCATATTATAAATATTTTTTTCAGAAAATTTGCTAATGTATTGATTGACAGGGTTTGAACTGTTACAATTACTGATATTGTGACAAAGACCAGTATTGCTTTTATTTTTACATCCAACTCTCTGGTATCCGCGGTCTACTAAAACACTCCAACATATCTTTTAATAATTATAACATTTCAATGGGCAATAAAATTAGTAAATAGATACATAGTTAAATAAAGTTTAATTAAATTTTTGATAAGAAAAGTACTAGTTTATTCAGATTATTGACAAAGCAAGTGTCACTTTTACACATCTGTGCTAGAATATATAACTGAAAAAATAGGAAACAGCAGTATATTATTGTTGGTATAGTTTAGACAGTATTTCAGATAGACTTAATTAAATTTATTTATTTTTATTAAAGCTCATACCGATACATTCACTGACGCAGGTCAACTCTAACGTGTACTTCTCTTTTTTTTTTCTACAAAACGCATTCAAAAAAATCCATGTTACATCATGCATCAGTATCCCACAACATAAATACAACATACAAAATCACAACAACCACTCCACGCCAAACTGAGTTTTAAGTAAGCCCTTGTAGTTAAACCTAGTAAATCACACTACTTGTATTAATCTCCCTCCAGCATACCACTGTAATCTATACAGCATAGCAACCATGTCGCACGAGCCACCTGAGCAACCGACAAGCGACCAGGACTACGTCAGCGCAGTAAGCAGCAGTAAAGTCAGCGCATACATGCATCAGTTCGAAGAGAGCGTCAGCCCCCAAGTCAGCATCTCAATAATGACACCACCGCCGCTGCCTATCGCACCGCCACAAACCAAGGCGTTTGACCCTCGCAGCCTAGATGACTTTCCCGAGGACATGTATCCACCGGAGAACTTTGCCATGGTGTGCCCGTACATCTACCGCAGCGGAATGCCCAAGAAGCGGCACTATCCGTTTCTCAAAAAGCTCAAGCTCAAGAGTATCCTGACCCTAATTCTCGAAGAGTACCCGCAGCAGAACCAAAAGTTTTTAGACCAAAACGGCATCAAATTGTTCCAGTTTGGCGTGGCTGGAAACAAGGAGCCGTTTGCGGATATCCCGGAGGATATTATGAGCGAGGCGTTGTTGACGCTGATGGACAAGAGGAATCATCCGATATTGATACATTGCAACAAGGGGAAGCATCGGACGGGGTGTTTGGTCGGGTGCTTGCGCAAGCTGCAGGAATGGTCGAACACTAGTATTTTTGACGAGTATCGCAGGTACTCGGCCCCCAAGTCAAGGTCGATGGACCAGCAGTATATAGAGCTGTTTGATATCCGGCCTGTACTTGAGAAGATCGATCCACAATACATGCCAGACTGGCCGACGATAACTGGCAGGGCCCCGTTTGCCTAGCGTAGGGGCTTGATATACGCGGAATAGACGAGCTGCGTCTTTTTCTCACACTCGAGATACTATCCCTCATTTCTCTGCTAATTCGGATTTTTCTGTTGAAATACATGTTTAATTTTAAGCGTAAACATTTGTATCAGAAATCACGCTTGTCTAGTGTCGTATCTGAGCGTAACAGGCTGGCTCATGACTCAAAATGGATAGAGGACTGGAGGGACATGGGGATAGTCCAGATTCATAATCGAACAATAGGTAAACAGAAATGTCATTTTTTTCTACGTGAGAGCCAGTTTACAGCAGCGCATAACCAGATGAAAAGAGTAGGGGGAGGGGTGTCGCTTGTTGCTGTCAACGTTCGAGTGAAAACATAGTGGTATTTACATTTGCAAAAAACGTTCATTTCCAACAACCTGTCCCCCGTCTCTTGTCAACAATAAAAGAAGACCATGTCCCTCTTCAAAGCGAGCATTCAGCAAGAGTAAGCGAAACAAACGAGTAGTAAAAGTGCGAAGTAAAGCGAAAAAGGGGGGAAGCATATACGCTGTTATTTTATTAAGCGAGCGAGAAAACAGTCTCCCCCCTTTGACGCTGGCAATAAAGATAAACATAAACAATGCGTATAACGGTAGTAACGCAGACCACTCGTTAAAAAATTGAGAACAGTTATAAACCCTGCAGAGTCACAGTCATAACGCCGAGTTCAATATTTTAACGAGAAATCTTCCCAATCGACTTTGCATTTTTTATACTACACAGTTTTCATTCCAACACAACCCACACATACCATAAAAAAATGCAGTTCGCCGTGCTTATGACAGTTTTCGCCGCCGCCGTCATGGCTTCACCCGCCACCGAGGCCTCGGACGCGTGCACCAAGGCGTGCTCCGTGGCACCCACCGACCAGCACGAATCTTGCCTGCGTATCTGCGCACAGTTCGCCGAACAAGGTGTGCCATTCTCCCCCGCCACCGCCACCCCGATGGCCTCGCCCATGGCCACGCCCGCGATGCACGCGTCGTCTGTGTCACCGATGGCCTCGGGTTCGGCTAAGCACACTGCTTCGATGATGTCCGGGATGAAGAGCGGGTCGATGATGTCGGCTAGCGGTTCGATGGATATGAAGAGCAAGGGCATGGGTGGTGAGGACAACGACGAGGACCATGAGGGTATGGCCAAGAGCGGTGGGTCGTCGGCTGAGTTCAGCGGTGCTACTAAGGCGTCGGTCGGTGTAGGTGCTGCCGTCCTGGCACTTGCTGCTCTGTTCTAAGCGTTTATTACTATCTTTTATATCAAAAAACACATTTTTTATAAACTTTACATTACCTCATTTACTATCCGCTATATCGATACAAGAAAGAACAATGTCAAATTATACTGTTCAGTATCTAAATTTTATAGCTGCACTTTTACACAAACACATTTTTTAGATATGAAGAATAGCTTATAGAAAGATTTAGAGAAAGAGAAAAACCATCAACAACAAGGAGTTCAACCTATACTCATAGCGTTATTGCGCTCACCACGATACAATGCCAGGGGCACATCATCGTCTTCATCCGGCTCCTGCTGCTCAACAGCATGACGGCCGTAAGACTGCACATGCACATAATGCTGCTGCGGTGGTGGACCGCCATTGAGGTATATCTGCTGCTGCTGGCGCTCGTACTGCGGCGTACGCACCACCCGCTCGCTGCTGCTCGTGCCGCCGGACGCCCGCCGACCCTTGCTTCCATCCTTGGAGTTCTTGTGATTATTGGCGCGCTTCCCGCGTCTGTCTGACGCCGGTGCATCATGTTGTTTCTGCTGCTGCTGCTGTTGGTGTTGTTTCTGCTGGTGTTGTTGTTTCTGCTGGTGATGGTTCTGTTGTTGGTGCTGGTGATTCTGCTGCTGCTGCTGCTGCTGCTGTGACTGTTGATGGTTATTCGGCGTAATAGGTTGTTGAACCTGCGCCGGCTGCGACCTCGGGTTGATCAACTCCAAATACCAAAACATCATATTAGACAGCAACACCTGCTGCAACAGAGGACGACGAGGATTCGCCAGCTTAATAGACGCCAAGCGGTAGATCGCCCGCTCAATATGTATCGGCAGCCGACTGTTCGCCCCCGCACGTGCCGTGGGCGCCGGCCTCACAGGCGTGATAATACTGGGGATATTGGAATGCCCAGGTTTCGCCCCCGCCGCCCCCGCTGCTGATGCTGCCACGGGAGCCGCCACAGGAGGTGGTGGCGGCTCACTGGTATCGCTGGAAGCATCGCTCGCACTATCCGCGTCCTGCCGAACCTGTTGCTGCGGTGGCTGCGGTGGCTGCTGTGGTTGCCGTGGGGGTTGCGGCGACGCCGACCGCTGTGGCTCCTCAGTGCCCTTACGTTCCTTCTTGCTCTTGCGATTAAACCGCAAAAACGAAATAGGCGACGGCAGCTTATTCCTCGACGCCCCCGCAGTCTCTGCCTGTTCCTTCGACACCGTCTCCTTCGGTCGACTCACCTGCACAGGCACCGGCTGTTGCTGCTGCTGCTGTTGATGTTGTTGCTGTTGCTGTTGCTGTTCGCTTTCCGCCTGCACAGAGTCTTCACGTGCACCCCATTGCCACCACGAAGCAGACTTCTTATGCACCACAGTCTTTGGCGCCTGCGCCGCATCTCCCGGAGCATCCTGTGTAACCACGCCAGCAGCCAAAGTACCAGCAGAAGCAGCAGATGGTTCAGGAGCAGCCATATCAGCGTCACAAACCTCGTAGTCATCGAAGCCCAGGCCATCCACAGCCGCCGTTACCTGCTTGAGAATCTCGGCCGTCGACAAACGCTGTTGCGCCAAAGTAGAAGTAGTGGAAGAAGGGGGTACGCCACCGGACAAATCGTGTGGCTGAGTTTTGTTATCATTGCCACTGGTCTGAGACACAAGAAGGTTGGTGGAATCCGAGGGCAACAGGGTGCTCTCAGGCCGCGCAGCAGGCACAGGAGCAGACGCAGGGTCTGCAGACTGCTGCACGGGTTGCATCGGGGCCAGCGGAGAGGAGACCCCGGGCACCGAGGAATCCGTGGCCGTACGCCGACGCCTTCCAGGCTGACTAGCCGTAGAGTCACGGCGCTTATTAGCCAACTTGCTGCGCTTAAGCGACGACCTTTGCAAACCCTGCACAAGAAACCCTTCATCACCCTCGGCTTTCACTTC
>JANBSE010000205.1:0-15218 GCA_027578475.1 Coemansia sp. RSA 2607
AATTTGGAGATGATAGCTTACGAATTGCACTACTAGTTACAGAAATACAACTTTTGACCATCACGGCATATATATAGATAAATGGGTTAAAGTGCAATAAATAAGTTATGATACATGCAAAGTATGTAGGATTGTTAAATAATAATTTGTTAATTAGACTTATGCTTGTTTATTAAATTAAAGAAACAATTCTTATTTTTTTCTAGAGTGGCAGGAAAAAGTGTATCAATGTTCACATTGTTTTTAAATGCCTATCACTTTGTATTTAGTAAAACTAAGTACGTTATTCTATTTGCAAATTGTACTCACACAATGGGGCTTTCAAATAAAAAAAGCCATCTCTTATTTACTTGACTACTTGACGAGATATTACTTCTTAAAGTCAAAAGTCAAAAACATTGATACACTTTTACCTGCCACTGTATATCCCCACATATGCAAACACATTCTACATAAAAATGCTGCCATTCCTCACCAATAAGACATTTGAAACCATTTTTTAAGTTTAAATTGATCTGAAAACAATGGAATTAAGAAACTATATAAATCTTTAGGTTTTTAGGACCAGGCAATATTAAAGGTAAAAACATATAGTCTAGTTTAAATATGTATATAAGATGGAAGATTTAAAATAATACAATTTACCATTGTAAATATACATTTAGAACTTTTAGCGTGAGCCTGGAAGTCATCGATTTGAACAGCCAGATAGATAGTTTTTTTTCCAGCTAAACAATTTGTTTCAACACAATTACTAACAGTTTCACCATCAAAAATGTCTTGATAAGTTCCATTGAAAGGATATGAAAATACCAAATCATTTAGTGAAAACCGAAATAAATGATATATGTGAGGATTTGTTAAAAATGTACTTAGTACATTTGCAATTGGAATATAAAAAAATCGTAAATTTGTTGCAAAAGATTGAACACCATTTAACATTTGTAAATGTGGGCGTGGACTTTGACAATATGTACAAGTAGATTGGTTATTATAAAAATGCATGCAATTTAATTTGCAAGGTGGAAAGTAGACTATTTGATCAATATATATTGATTTAAGAAGTTTATTGTAAAGATAATCTGAGGAAACTTTGGCATCCTCAGATGTGAAATATTTGTTTATAAGGCATACTATGCTGTCTCTGTAATGTTTTAGAATTCTTGATTGATAAAATATATTGTGCAACTCATGACTATATTGATCAGAAATAGAAGATGAAAGACTAAATTTTACAGATTTTATGCAAATGGCAGGTGTTGGGTTGGCTGTGGTACACAAATAAATGATGTGGTCTGTAGAAGTAAGATTATGTAGAGGTAAAGATGTAGGTAAAAAGGGCTGGAAAGATGGGCGTGGACTTGGTGACTCAACATCTTCATCATCTGAACCATCAGCAAAAGGTAGGAGATCATTGCTGCTAATTGTAACATGTTCAAAAAGGTTGCTTGGCTGATTTGCTAAAGTGGTAACAGGCTCAGAGTCATTTGAAGAGTTTAGGGGCTCATTGGAAGACTCCAAATTATTAGAACCAATGTTTAACACAGGCGAGACAGATACTTGACTACTGTCAGATTGGGATTGGTGTAAAGGCGTACCTAGATGAGAATAATACTTGTGCTTAAGCAACTGATAGACGTTCCTGTCTGATGACTTATCCAGCCTAGGAGTCTTACAAAGTCGTGAGTGTTCAGCCATACTAAAAATGGTAAGTGTTTAAATTGTAAAAAGTGATTACAAATGTTTACAATGACAAAAGGTACTTAAAAATGCATTCATACATTTTTTGAGTAAGAATGTACATTCTCTCATCAGTTTAGCAGTTAATTTTAGAACTGTCTTTTGTGAAACATTAAATGATAGTACTTTATAATGTGGAGTAATATTTATTACTATCTTTTCTGTTAAAGTGTTATATTTTTATAAACTATTTGTTTTTACTACTACATTTTTGTTATGTTGTAAAACATTTATTTTATTATTTGCTTCACTACTAACTAAAACGGTTTTGTGTTCATATTCAGTTAACAACTGTTTTAACTTTAAAATAAATATTTTTTCTAGAATCTACACTATTAACATTATTAGATTAGATAGTCAGTGTGTATCTTTAAAAAGTTAAGATATTTTAAAGTAATTAACTTTGTTTTAATATAATCTTATTTAGTTTTTTAGGTGAGACAATATAAACTAACATTTATTAAGTTTCTATTAGAAAATAGTAAAATTGTTACCAAAACATCTAACTAGCTAAATTATTAAAGTTATTAATGATATTGTTGATTCTGGTAAAAAACATTTGACATCTTGTATTAGAAATAGTTAAAACACCTAAATAATTAATTGTACTTTACAATATTAACTGTTAATTTAAAGCTAGTTATGCTTTTTTCTAATACAATACATATCATTGTGTCAAAAAATAGCTAGCTCAAAATACACAGGTCGCTATAGATTGTATATTTCCCATGCAATTTTACTATTTGATTTGTTAGCAAAAAACATATTAATTATTTGTTACGCGCGGTGTTCTCAGGGTTGATACACAACACATAGAGAACATGTGACGGACATAAACGCAATCAATCTAATGTCCACGATGATAGGATCATTTCTACATAGTACCGTTTTAGTATATAAGGAAACACACGACCATATAGCTTGGTTGTATGTTTCCTTAGGAATAAAACATTCACTAAAAACATACAAAACGCAACATATTATTTATTCAACTAGGAAAGAATACTTTAAAAAACAAGTATGACACTAAAGCTTTGATTTTTTTTATACTTAAAAGCTAAGCAACGTGACCTTTAAATATTTTAAAAAAAAATTTATATACTTAACCTGGTATAAATAATATAGCGCGTACATAAAAGTTTTTGCTAAAAAACTTTATATACAACTAATTAAACTAATTTTTTTAAAATGCATGTGCTAACGTGTAAAACTATTTTGTGTTAGACTGTCATAGATGTAAAAGAATTGCTACTGACTATGTTGGCAAATAATGCTGGCTCCAGTACTATCTTCTCCTGTATGCTCACACCTTGTATCTTACTGGCCGCTTTTAATTTCTTTGTTAGTATTTCCACCACTGCGCAGTACTTTTCAAGGGCAGACTCTACAGTTTATATCTTTTGTGTGTCATTAGATTAACATTTGAAAAATAAAAGTATTTCTAGTGTCCTTAAATAAATTATTAACAGCCGTGAATGGTCATACAAAATGGCTGTTGTATTCCCAAGATAAGCAAAGGATAAACGAAAAGAGATATCAGCACCACTTTGAGTTAAAAAAATAGTAATTGCGTCCACAAACTCCACCTAGAACCCACTAATAATAAGTTAATACTAGTGCACGGCGCTTGTGCGTAATGTAAAACTGGAAGAATGCACTAGGTAAATAGAAAATAAACATTAAAATTATATAACTAATAACTTAATTTACTCCAAATCCTGACTCTAGCTCTGGCTGTGACTGCACTTTTGTAGTCTATGCTCCTGCCATATTTACTTTTAGGTTACATACAGTTTTTATGACTAGCTTTGTATGCGACAACTCTTGTTGCCCAGCATATATGGCCTAGTTTGTTATTGTTTTATGGAATAACAGTATTTTCTGTACTTACACATCTCGCTGACTTATTTGGATAACTTGCAATTGCATGCCTTCAAGTTAACTAATAAGTTAAACGCTTGTCAAATAATGGCCGACCACTTTTCCAAGTCTCTTTGTAGGTTTTTTGGTCTGCCGTTGCACATGTCAACAAGAGAGAACAACATTGATATGGCCAGTTTGAGATAAACTTTTTATAAGATCCTTCATACTGCGAGAATAGCCTAGAAAGCACACTTAATGGCTTATAGGTGTTTGTCAGTTTGTGTGTGTTTGGAAATAGTAGAGTTCGCTTTTATTTAATATGTCAAAGATAAATCAATATATAATAACAAGGAAAAGTATTTGATTGACTATTTCAACGTTACTAAAAGTATAGGAGAGGTGGAAAAGATATTTATTTCATGCTGTGTTAATAGAATTCAAGCAGGTTCACACATTGCATTTAAGTTGGATACAAGTATATATGTATGCATTGCTAAAATTAAAATAAAAGCCGACGTATTGTAAAAGTGAGAAGTAGAAAAAAGTAAAAGAAGAGACGACAAAGCTTGCGGTAAAGCATACTGCAGTTTTCAACTAATTTTTTTTGGTTAAAAGAGTCCATTCAATATCTGTTTATCATGTCGTTCAACTTAATGATTTGTATTATATTTTAATTTTTTTACTATGAACAAAAATCGTTAGTGTTTAGCTTGTTATCTCGCCTCGTTTGTTATTCTCTTGCTAAACAACATTTCAGCTATCTTGAATAATATAATAGAATGCAATTGTGTGACTCCCATTGCTAATGCTCCGAGCCATTGGCTAAGCTGAATGTTAGTCACTTGAGATAAGATATTATATATTTTTTTAATAGTTAATTTTCAACGCCAAAGTAAAACTTTGATATGAGTAGAAACAGAGCTTTAGGTTCCACTGCATGAGCGTTGACACTGCAAGCAACAAACTGACATGTGCGGCCAATCTGAGGTCACAAATGGCCCGGAAAAAATCATATACCACTTTCTATGCCTATCGACTCTACTGTTAGGTGTTCCCTGCACGTCCTTTCCCTGGGTGTAGTATTCAATCAAGCCATTGGGTAACAACAAATCATAACAGTATAATTAATTCTTAAGCTCAATCAACAATGTATTAATAGTAATTTAATGCAGTAACTGTACAGGTTACCCCTTAGTAGTAATTAGCTTTTTAAGTAGTCACTAATATTTAGATATGCTTTTATGTTTGCAGTCAACATTTTAATAAATTGTTTTTTGTCAATTCTAATTTTGTATTAGTTAATTAAAATATCCCTTAGAAATTAATCCTGTAATAAAACTGGTTATGTGTATTTTGGTTTTTAACATTTTAATTTACTCTTTCAACAGAGATGTAGCTCCAAAGTTTGTTTTTTTATTATTATCCATGACTGATTTGCTAACATTACACTGTTGACCTTTGCCATCATCAACTTTTTAGCTGTAAAAGTGCTCAAACAAACTCAATTTAAGTAATATTAATATCAAAATACAATTAGACATTTTTGTGGCTACCTAAAATCCAGTCATTGTTGACATTTGCATAGTTGAAAAATGCCTAACTTACTTTGGAAAATAATGTTGTTTCTTTAACCTAAGTTTTAAACTTTATTGCTTTGCATACTACATGTTAAGTATTATGCCAAGGTCAACACGCACATAAAGCTTCTACATGAGCAATTTGGAAACATATACTTCAGTGACTTCACCTCTATGCATTTAAAAGAGATTACTCTGCAGTCAGACTAATTGAATTGGCTCTGAGTGGTTGCCTGTTTTTAAATAAAATGCCATACATCTAGTCTAGTAACAATAACTGCATTGTAACAATGTTTTTTACATGTTTTTCAACAATTTTCTGTAGCTATTGTCACTCCTGACGAGCTGGAAGGCGCTGTTTTTGCTGATATTGCTAATAATTTTTATGACAGGTAAAATAAACTTAAAAGTAGTAAAATAAGTCAAGTTACAAGCAAATTATGTAAATAAGTTAATTTGATTATGCTTTTTAAAGATTGGTTAGTTGAAAAAATTAATGAAACAAATGATAATATTTTTTATGAGCAGCAAAAAAAGTGTATCAATGCTAAGGTTGTTATGTAATGGATTCGAGTAAAAGAATAAAGCTAAGGGAAAACAGTTTGTTTGTTCTTAGCGGGGGTGGCTGCTCTTTTATTTTGAGAGTGCACATAGTTGATCCGTGATAATCTTGATCATCATAAGGTTACTTTCAAATGCCCATAACTTTGTATAGAATAGATCCAAACAAGTGATTCTATTTGCAACTTGTACTATCACAATAGGGCTTTTATATAAAAATAACACCTTGATTATGTCCTGTTTACTTATGGAGATAGTACTTCTCAAAGCCAAAATTGAACAACATTGATACACTTCTTGTTGCCACTGTAAATAGGATTTTAGTTGAGTTCAAAGTATAAGAAGCTTTGTTTTCTATTTCGAGGTTCCCTAATAATATTAAATTATATTTAATAATTATTTGCCAAGTTAGTATATATCGAAATTAAAGCTAATATAACTTGTTAATATTTATTGAAAAATAAACAAGACAAGTATTACTATATTGACTAACGGATAATAAAAAATCTGTAAGACAAACTTCTATCAAGTCCATCTTATGCTGCTTTATAGGAGCAATGCCTAATGCTTGTATGCTATCAGGGCAAGATCATTCAAGGTGGCATGTAAAAGCTCGGTCTTATGCCAAGTTGTACATGCTTGTCTCTTGATCGAGCATCAGCGATCACAAAACTGATATACTAAATGTTGCTACTGTACATAAATATTTTATCAGATTTGTGAAGTGTCTGTTAACTGTTAAAAAATTATGTTTAGTTATTCCCATATTTTGCAATCCAAATATTAGCAAGAGAATTGTAAATAAAGTCAACATAGTCAGACATAAGACGGGCATCAAAAGTTTGATTGCATTGAGAAAAAAATTCAAAACTTTGATTAAATCTATAAGCAATACACGCAATATCATAATTGGAAGCACATTGATATACAACAGTATTTTGTGATAGTTTAATATTACATTTCGTATTAAGAAAATCAGTGAAGACTTCATTATTACAAAAGTATCTTTCTTTATTTCGGATAAACAATTTAATTTCAGAATAAGAACATTTGCGTGTAGTTACCACTTCAATTTCACCATGAAGGCATCTTATACTTTCATTTGACAAATGCATATCAAAACATATTTGTAAAGTGTCTTTGTTTACATGAGCAAAAGTTTCAATACTTGAATTAGGCCTACAAAAAAAAGAATCTGATAGGTGGTACTCAGAATAAACATTTTCAGAAATATCTATATCATGCCCAATCGATGTACCAAAAAATATAAAACCTTGATAAATAATTTTATCCATTTCGTTTATATACTCCTTATCTTTATCATATATAAACTTAATAATAGGACTTTGGCTATCGAATTTACCTAATCCATTTACTGACTGAATACATACAGCATAGTCAAGTATGTTCAGCAAATAACAAGCATAATTTTTTTCGATAATATCTGCATAATGGATAATGCTAGGCTCTTTTTCAAATTTAATCATAATTTCAAATATTTTCATAACAATCTTAGGATTATTATAAAAAGTACTAATCAAATCATCATTTATTATTTCGTTACATACAATGTGTTTAGCCAATAAACGATAAAAATCATTGTCGAAATCACTAGTAATTTTTTTTTGAGAAGCTTGATGGTAACAACGTATAAGAAAATCCATGTCCTCATTATTAATAGAAGTATTTAAACTACCATACTGAGTACATTGTGTTATTAAACTGTTAATGTTTATGCTTGTCTCGTTTAAATCCAATAGAAGAAAATCCATAGAAAAATAATAATATACTTTTTATTGAAATATTCAATAAGGACCCATTGATGAACTGCATGATACAACAATTTATATATACAAATAGTTGTTAAATACTAACATATATAATTTTGCCAGCAATTACATTCAACTATTTGGTACAACTTAAAAAATTTTAAAAAAGTTCTTAGTATAAAATACAAATATTTTTTATTATTAAATGCAAATGATTTATTATAAAGTACAAAAAAAATTCATTATAAAATACAAATTATTTTCATTATATAATACAATTTTTTTTTGATTATATAAAACAAATATATTTTTTAAAAAATATGTTTTTAATATATTCATATTGTAAAATGTTTTTTTAAAAATAAATTTCTTATTATAATTAAATTAATATACGTTTTATACATTTTTTTATAAACCACAAATAATTTTTTATAAAAACTAAAAAAAAACTTCAAAAGATTTTAATATTAATAAATTTTAATAATTAGTTAAAAAGCAATTAAGACAGTGTCACAGTATGTCAACAAATCTTTTCTAATATATTAATAAGTATTTGTTACAAGTATTTTCATTAATATTTATAAATTTTATAAACATGTATACAGTGGCAGGAAAAAGAGTATCAATGTTTTTAACTCTTGACTTGGAAGAGTAATATCTCAGCCATTTGCCAAGTTTGTAAAAGGAAGCCTATATATACCGGGGTGGTCAAAACACATCACCCAGCTTTTATTCAGTCAATAAATAAGCTATTGCCTCCTAACTTGTATTCACAGGTACAGAATTTTATAGCTCGTATGTGGCATGTAATGAAATTTAAAGTTAGTTATTATTATTTTTTCTATTAATGAGAAACATTTTGTCTTCTTAAAAATGAAATCACCTGCTTAAAGAGAACCATGTCACTCAGCAACTAGAGGTTCAGTTCTTGACCAATGCTATTCAATAAGAACATTAGAAAGACAAACAAATTTGTAACACTTCAACACAAGGAATAAAACATTGCTATTATATGTGCTGTGTGGTTGCTGTTTAAAGAATGGGTGATTCTAAAGCCAGGAATATTCTGCTATCTGCCGGAAATTCAAATGCAATCCATTGGCTGCTTGGATGCGCGTGATAATGTCAACAGCTTATGGTTTTGCTGTACCTGTTGGCTGGTGAGCCAACGACAACCAAATCTAGTGATCAAGACCTGTTGATTCCAAGGAGCCCTTATCAGACACGGGCATGCACAAGAGAGTAAGAGTTTTCCTTGTCTTTACTTTTAGAATACAGTGGCAGGTAAAAGTGTATCAATGTTTTTGACCTTTGACTTTGAGAAGTAATATCTCAGCAAGTGATCAAGTTGATAAGAGGTGGCTATTTTTATTTGAAAGTCCTATTGTGATAGTACAATTTGCAAATAGAATCACGTGTTTAGCTCAATTGACTAGAAAGTTATGGGCTTTTGAAAATCACCTCAGCATTGATACACTTTTTCCTGCTCTTTTAAAAATAATATATTTAATAAATTGAAATTATTTAATCCTATATTCAATGCCCCTTGTTACAAATAATTTGTGTTTAACAATCAGGCCCATTGCCTGTTACTATTTGACAATTATTATTGGTAATTGTTTATTATGTTGCCACATTTCTCACCCAGTGTTTATTCACACCAATAGGCAGTCACATATCATAACACTACCAGAAATTCTTGACCATAACTCACATGTCATTAGTAATTTTTAATTCTAGAGACTGTGCAGGCTATCTTCCAATTTTGAATAACTGCTTAGTTTGCCATTTTGGAAGTAATTTTGTGCAATGCTTGTTGTTACAATTCTGAAAATCAACATTTAATTTATTGTAATTTCATAATCAGTTAATTAAAAATTGAGATCACATTAGAGATTGTTAATCAGGTGATGCTGGCTGTGTGTTTTTTGTTTTACTTAATTTAATCACTTCTGACAAGAGTGACACAGCTTTATGGTTTAATGTTTTTTATCTTTAAACATGTCTGTTTTTCAAACATAGTACTATTTTGTTTTCACAATATCATTTTTCCAGCTGTAAATTAGTATATTTATACCAAACAGATTGATATTATTATGTTATAATCACAAAACACGTTTCCAGTTGACTAGAGTGGATTCTTTATTGACATTCACTTAGTCATAATTCTTACTCATATTTATTGTAAAAGACTAATGGTTCTTTATTCTTAGATCAATACAACAATTCTTTGCAAATAAATTATTTTGTACTAAAACAAGATCTAAACATGTGAAAAGCTTCTTCTCAAGCAATTTGGCAACAATTGCTTGTGTTTTCATTTTTTCAGCAATTTAAATATAATTGCAAGTTAGCCTACCCCACCCAATAATCTTTGGTTGGTAGTCTAGTTTTGCAACAAAGTTTATGGAAAACAATCAGATATTAAGATAATACACTCTGATTATACTTAGGATAAGTTTGGTAATGATTTTTCTGGTGCTACTACCAGTATAGTATTGCTAAAAGATACTATTCTTACTTTATTTTTATGTCAGGGATATGGTTAGATAAATGAGTTAAAGTGCAATAAATAAGTAGTAATACATGCAGAGTATGTAGGGTTGTAAAATAATAATTTGTTAATTAGACTTATGCTTGTTTATTTAATTAAAGAAACAATTTTTATAATTTTCTAGATCTGCAGGAAAAAGTGTATCAATGCTCACATCGTTTTCAAATGCCCATAACTTTCTAGCCAGTTAGTCTAAGCACGTGATTCTATTTGCAAATTGTACTATCACAATAGAGTTTTCAAAAAAAAGTAGCCACCTCTTATTTACTTGACCACTTGCTGAGATATTACTCTTCAAAGTCAAAAGTCAAAAACATTGATACACTTTTTCCTGCCACTGTATTCAAACACTAAATAATTAAAAAACGTTTTATTTAAGTGCAAATGCTACTCTCAATATGCCCGCATCTGCTAAAATGATGCAGTTTCTCAGACACACGATGACTGAGCTTCTCTCTATGGTTAAAACCATGATGCAAATTTACCAGTAAAATGACATAACAGCTGCAAAAACAGCTAAGCCTGAACCAATCATACTGAAGCAGGCATTATTCACTGATGTGTGTAGCAGCAAAACAACAGCAACTACAAGTTAGCTTCAGCTAGCTGTGGGTTCTGATTTAAACTATATTTTTTCTTGGCAAATTTTCAGCTAACTCCATCATTTTTTAGTGTGGTATATTCAATCAGAATAAAGTATTTATTGTGTGAACTTATTTTCCCCACATGTTTCAGATTCACTATAATTTTTGAGACATGCTGTCTTTTTTCCTGAAACTTCTTTCTTTATCTTTTTTTAATTATCGCGTTTTTCACTTGCATTTCTTATCATAACAACACTAAACTTTGTAACGACGCATTGCTAAACTAATCTCTCTTTACCTTTTCTTATCCCAATATGTAGTACGAGCCGATTCCTATTTCCTATCTTGGCGCCTGACCTTGAGCAAGTACACTGTATGACCAACCGTTTGAACAAAATATAATTTACTAACTTTGTATCGTATATTTATTGATTCTAATCGTTTGTAGCTACAATTCAGGACATGCTACATTGTATTTACCAGTCGATGTTGCAGGAAGTCACTCCTCGCAGATGTTTGCTGCAAGAAGTCATTTTAAACAACCAAATACAATTCTTATTTACAGCTCTTTTAACATAAGGCACCGCTTTTGAACACAATACACCAAGCATTAACATATCTAAGGTTTTCCTTTGAGCCGTGAGCGGTAAACACATAGTCTTGCACGAAGATTCTGGATGCTCAACATGATACTCTCTATGCTCAACATGCGACACTCTATGGTTAACATGCGACGCTCGATGCTCGACGCTTGACACTCTATGCTTAACATGCAATGCTCGACGCTCGACACTCGACACTCGACGCTCTATGCTTAACATGCAATGCTCGATGCTTGACGCTCGACACTCAACGCTCTATGCTTAACATGCAATGCTCGACGCTTGACGCTTGATGCTGCTGGGTGCTGCTGGGCGTTGCTAGCCACTGCTGGGCGTTGCTAGCCACTGCTGGGCGTTGCTAGCCGCTGCTAGCCTAGAATCGCATGGTGCAGCCTAGAACCATGCAGTGCAACCTAGACCTGCATGTCGTTAATTACAATAGATTATTCAATTTATTATTTAATCAATATATGCCATTTTAAATACTAAAAATATACGTCAGCAGACATATATATGTCGATTAAATCGATACATGCAGATTACTGATTACCAATCGTCGATAGTAGAAATCCCACATTTAGGCTTGCTCAGCTTAATTCTAATCATGTCAGAAGGCCGTTTTTTTTTAAGAGGCTCTACGATTTTTAAGTGGGGTGTACCAAAATCGTCTCCATGTTCACGTTTAAAAATTATTCAGGGTGTAGTAATCAATTTCTGAGATCTGATTTAAAAATAATAACAAATGCCACAAGTAAACAGACAAGAAGTCTAACTCTTATACACAAAATATTGTTTCATAAGAATTTTGAATTGTTTTAATTAATTGTCATTTATTAAATTTGAAATTTTAATGAGTGGCTCAAGAAGTGCATCAATGCAAAGATCATTTTCAGATGCACATACCTTTTTATAGATTAGAGCTAAACATGTCATTCTATTTGCAACATGTATTATTATCATAGGGCTTTTATATAAAATTAGAACCTTAGATTTATCATGTGAACTTATGATGATATTACACTCCAAAGTAAAATGTATAAAACATTGATACACTTTTTGTTGCCACTTTATTTCATTAAACTAATTTAATATGTGTATTTATTAAAACTTTTGTTAGTTAACTCTTGATTTTGTAGTGTTGATGTAAATTCTTTCATGATACTGACAAACATAAGATTATGCTCTGACAAGCACGCCAACTCGATATCTCTAAATGCATTAAATAGGTTTGCAATACATATTCCATACTCATAATCATCAAACTTATCAATGGATCTATTGCTTAAATAAGCATCTAGTGTCATCATTTTTTTCATATTGAAGCGTATAATTTTATAAGAGACTTCTATTTCTGTGTAAGCAGACATACCCTGGAAATACTCATATATTTTGTCATTCCAGTCATCTAGCCTTATAAGAATGTTTTGGCTACAATGCTCCATCATGTTCAAATGCAATTTTTAATAGATAAAAGAGATAAATTTGTAATAAAAAGATGGAGGTTAGAAAATTGTCCGTTTTATAGGCAAGTTTTAATTTTCTAAAAGAGTCTGCAGTCAGCAGTGTAAGCAAATAAATAAAATGTGTGTTGAATATTTATCTAAATATTTAGTCAGATGCATATATTTACACGCCTGACTGCTATAGAATAGTTGGCAGTCATAGTACTTGTTGCGATACTGTCATTCAACGCATTATTTCCGTATTAAGTGCCTCAAAACACATTTCGAAAATACTCGAGCTAGTTGGTTTATTAAACAAGAAAACGATTAAAAAAGTGTATGTGCGTGTGTATATGAACAGTATCGACATGATAAAAAATAGTGGGATGTGGGTCACCACTTTAACGGCTTGAGGTGCTTCCACAGGCCGCCGTTGTGGCGCTTCAATCGCTTTGTGTCATCGGTGAGGGCAATGTAGGCAGGGGTCTCTGCGCCCTGGTCCGGCGTCAAAGGGGCGTAGGGACCGGTCATGTCGGTGTTGACGTAGCCAGGGCACACAGCGGCAAACACAAGGTCGCGTGGGTCGTGGGCCAGCACACGCGCCAGCATGCGTGCATAAGCTATCAAACCAGCTTTGGCAACGGCAAAGGGCATGGGCGGGAAACCGTAGCTGCTGAAGGTGCCCTTTCCGACAGAAGACACAAAGCCGTTCTCAATGATGTGCAGGCCGCTTAGCGTGAGCTCGTCGGAGACCAGCACCTTGGGCAGGTCGCCCGAGAAGATGCCCAGCTGCGCCAGCGCCGTAGCCATAAATACAACACGACCATTGGGGCGCATATGCGGCAGCATAACAGACGTCACATTGACGGCCGAAAAATAATTGAGCTGCACGCTGCGGTAGGCCGTATCGACGTCGCACGTGCGCACGACGTCGCCAGCCGGGCCACGTACAACGCCACCAGCGTTGTTGATAAGCACGTCGACGCTGTGCTCGCCGTGCATCAGCGTCAGGTACTCGACGAAGGCCTGCATGGTGGCTACGTCGGAGACGTCTAGCTGGTGGAAGCGCAGCTCGTTGTCGGTGTGGGTCGCTCGCAGCTGCTCTCGTCGCAGGTCGTCGAAGGCCTGCTGGCCGCGCTCGACGCTGCGTGCCGTTAGGTATATGATCATGGGCTTTGCGGTCTGCAGAAGCAGGCGCCGGACGATTGCCTTGCCGATGCCGCGGTTGGCTCCGGTGACCACGGCCACCAGCCGCCTGTCCTCGCTCATCATAATGGGAGACGGCTGCTGTGAATGTATTGCAAATTCGCTGTGTCCTTGGTTTTTTTTTCGGCCGAAGGCAAGGAGGTTCTAATTCGGACGGGTGGTATACTATTTACTGGTATTGTTTGAGCGAGGCAGGGCGAGAAACGCGGCTCATCGAGGCAATGCGAGAGGCGACGCAGATTTTATATACGAAACAGGCGTTGGCACACGCGTAAAGGTAGAAAATAAAAAAGGACGGTGCGCGCAAATAAACAAAATAGATAAAGGATTGAAAAAAGGGACAGTCGTCGGGGTTGGTGGTGCTTATTCAACTCACCACCACCACCGAGTAAAGTTTAAGAGGGAGAAAAAACGATCACACCACTTTTTTTCGAGATGTTTCAGATTGAGGGGAAAAAGGCTAAATCCCCACATCAATACGGCCGACGATGCCGCGGCCGGGATTCTAGACTGACCCTGTTTAAGAGGCAGTTGGGTGTGAATGAGGAAAGGGACAAGGACCCTTGCAAGTTAGAAAAAAAACCACCGTTGAAGGTTGCTAAAAAAGCGGTCACATACAAAAAATAGAGTGGCTAGAGCGCGCGTTACGTGAGTGTGGAACAACTTCTTTTTTTCGCAGAGTAGACAGTTTATCGGCCAGAGTAAAAATTTGTGATGGCAGCGGTTGCACGTGCATGCGCTATAGATGGCGATTATGCAGAGAACAAAAGAGAGGGGTAATCAGATGTAAATTTTTGATTTCGAAATAACGGAGTGACGGACATCAGGCGCCCCAGGGGACGCAAGGGCAAAGTGGCACAGGGGACACTGGTGGCGATGTGGCCATACATGCAAGCGAAGATTCCATCCGGTCCATCAATGCCGCTGCACGGTGCGTTGATATCAGTTCAGTTCTTGGCGCCGCTTATCGTGGTGATTTGTTCCCTGGTGCGGTAATCACGCGGAATGGGACATTGGTGGCGGGGCTCCGAGAGAGCGGAGAGTCGTGGAAAAAAGGGAAGGATGGGCGTGGCATAAGCCAGTCATGTCATTTTGCATTGCGGGCACACACACGCACTCTCACTCACTCACTTACACTTTGTGTCTGGCCAAAGGGGAGATAGTGCCGTTCCGCTATTGTATGGCACTCGCACAGTGTCAGAGAGAGTGAAAAGGGGAGCCAGCTTGAATTAAGAGCCAAGGGCGTTTTTAGAACAATGCGCGGACACTGGCGGCGGAAAGTAAGGGGTGCAAACAAGATGAGCAGCAGCAAGTCTTGGC
>JANBSE010000206.1:0-15177 GCA_027578475.1 Coemansia sp. RSA 2607
ACTTCGTGCATCAGAGCACATGGATATCGTGCAAGGAGCTTTGTTTTTGCGTCTGATATAGCCAAAAACATTACGCTATTGCTTCAAGCAAAGCCAAACCACCTCAAGCTTGCAGCGCTGAAGTTTGTGCGCGCTTGCGTTGGAATCCAGGACGACTCATACAACAAGTATTTGATTGGACACCGACTGTTTGATCCGGTTATTGCACTCTATCTTCGTGTATATCCACGCGACAATCTTATCACATCGGCCTGTCGCGAGCTCTTCGATTTTATTGCCCGAAACCACATCGCCTCTTTGCTTTCACATTTGATCAATGTGCATGCGCAGTCATTGAGCCGGACAAAGGAGACATTAGTTATGCTTCGGAAAGCGTACTCAGAGCATCTAGATGAGATTGAAAGGATCAAAGCAGGAGCTGTCGCCGTGACACCGACGGTTAGCGCAGGAAGGAGAAGCGCATTTTCTATAAACAACCTGATTGGCCAGGAAACACAGCAACATTCACAAGGAACGAATGGCGCTGTGGCTGTTTCTCGTGACCCCAGCCTGGCGACATGGGTCAGGGGATCAGCCGAGGATGAGATGGAAGACGCCTATCTTGAGGCTTTAGATGACGATAGCGACGATTTGAGCAACATGTCTATTTCTCAGTCCCCCGAGATCAAAGGTCTTCAGGATTGCCTCGAACTTTATTCGGATGTTTCTGCGGCAGATCGATCAGTTGATAACCAATCTGCAATCCCATCTACAACAGCTGACGCTGATGCTAGCGATACCGTCAGCCCACAAACCTTGCCACGCTTAATAAGACAGAGTTCGCTCGACGAGGGAGGTATATTAAGTTCATCCACATCAGTGAATGGTACCAGTGGCATCGATATTGTACAAAACAACGATCGGCTATCGATTTCAGAGGCATTCCCGGATAGTAAACCGATAGCAGGACGACGACTGGGTAAAAAGCGAATGGGGATGGGTGACCGAGTATCGCCGTTCAAAATCAATGTCGGGTGTCTAAACGGCAGAGACTCACTGACTTCATCAGGAGGAAATTCAACTTCGATGCTACTGGTACCGTTGGGGAAACGGAACCGGCCATTGGGCAGTCCTAACAACTCGAAGCTGGATGTACCTTTGCGAAACGGATGCTATACCGACAGCAGTAGTGACCAGGCACGGGAAATGGCCGGAAGCCACTTTGTTGAACATGAGCGGGATTCTAGCACATTTTCTGAGGGGATGGACACTTGCGGCAGTGCAATGTCTTGTTCTAAGGGCTCGATTTCATCGAACGCTACTTCACCATCAGCAATTGCCGTTGCCGGCATGGTAGGTGGCAGCAGCCCGTCTGACCCACAGACACCACCAAAAAAGGCCAAGACAGTAATATTGTAAGCGAAACCTCTAATATCAAATCTAATTGCTCTTCATTTTATCAAAAGAAACCTTGCCCGATCGCAGCTCCATTGCAACGCGAATAAATGGTTGCTCAAACCGCCAGATCGAAACTAAGACCGCCAACCCAAGAACTGATCCAAACAGCATTAATACAAGACAAGCTAGTGTTGTTGTAATGGTAAAGCAGTTTATAGCGGCAATTGATAGAGCCGCGGCGAACGAGCTCGTAAGTATTACGGCGGGATGTGGAGTCAACGATGAAAGCTTAGGGAGTGCTTGTTTATGAGCTTTAAGCCACTTGTATGCAAACCAACAGCAGTAGCATATCCGGAGCGACATGTTGAGCATGTTGGCCAAAACCATTCCTAGACTACCCATGTTCCACGAATCTAGCATTATTACTGAAAGCATAATGTACGCAGCCGAGCAACCAACCATCCACATGTTGACCCATCCAAGCTGCTGTCTGGTTGCCGTTGAGTGTGTAAACGCTTCCAGAAATCCATTCAAGCCAAGCAACGGTAGATACATGAAATAAACAGATAGCGTGCGCGCAATGATAGGATCGCTCTGTCCTACAAGTTGCAGAAATACGGGCGCATAGAGACTACCAAACACGCAGAATATACACCCTAACAACGATTGGAGCTTAGTCAGTGCTGTTAGCATGTACAATGTTGTTGGAGCGTCAGACTGAGCAAATACTGTGCGTGCGGCTTCTTCGAGCGGAAGAAACAGGACTCGTGCTGGAATAGAAGCATAGCTTGAAACAATTGCATAAACACCCATGTCTCTGTCGATTGCAAATTGAGCCATGACCATGCTATCGCCCTGCGTCAAAAGGTGCTTTAGCAGAGACTGGCCGAAAAACGTGACAGCTAGTGAGCGTGTGTGCTGATCGATATAGACAGAGGTCGAGTCGACTAGAACATGTTGAGGTTTATAACAATATAGCAATGAGTATCCGAGGTGCGCCCGCATTAGCCATGCGTATGAGAATAGCAAAGCGACTGCATAGCCCAGCTGCCCGAGAGCAAGCGCAAGCAGACGGAACTCGTTTTCGCCATCTGAATCCTTGCTTCCTGCTATTAGTGTCAGAGCTACAACTACACATCGAGCAGTAACTGCAGCTGCATCTCCACGCGCCTGAAGCTGGAATAGCACGCGTGCCCTAGATAACACGTACAACGGCTCAACAAGTAGCTCAACCCATGCTGCTAGTACGTATATGGTTAGTGATTCTGCATAGTATGGCACGCTGCCAATAACACCTTTACCGTAGATAGTATACAATGCTCCAGCCAGAATAGCACCTGTAATAATCGGTACTAGTGCGGCATTAATGAGCCTCTGCTCGCGCACCGATGGCTTTTGGTTGGCGTCGCCACCCTTAACACGCAAAAGAGCGTTTCTTACACCCTCACGAGACAGAAAAAGGATGGTCGAAAGTAATAGCTCGAATTTGACTGAGGCAACTCCAAACGCAGTAAGGCCAGTCAGCTTGACAACTATTGCATTGGTACTAAACGTTGCTAGTCGGACAAACACCTGGAGCCCCATCAGATACTGTGCGCCAGCAAAAGCAGAAATCGGCTGCTGCCTCAATATCGTGTGTTTTTGAAGGTCTAGCTGCGGAGTCTCATTGCTCATTGTGCATTGGTCTTTTTTGTCAATAAAATTTTTGAAATATGAAAGAAAAGAAACCAGAGTATCTCACCATTTTTCTGGATGATGCGCAAGTTCCACCAATTTGACTTAATAATGATCAAATGTGTCAGGTGATTACACCACAAACATGGATGTCGTTCAGGAATAATGTTGGTCGTACAGCTGGTTAGTGCTAATATTCAAACACCGAACCTTGCTGTGTATCTTGATTTATCTAAAATGTCTTCTTCAGAGAGAAAGAGAAAAGTCGATCTAGACAAGAATATCGACAGTCTTACATCAACAAACAAGCGTGCAGCGCCATCCAGCACACTCGATGTCAAGCGGATAGAGCGTCTTCCATGTGCAGAAATGTACGAACGCTCGTATATGCACCGCGATACGGTGGACTATGTTGTTGCAACCAAAACAGGGTTTTTAATCACAATATCAGCCGACGGACATGTAAAGTTTTGGAAAAAGCGCGAGAAGGGAATCGAGTTTGTCAAGGATTTTAGAGCACATCTGGGAGCGGTAACTTCGCATGCGTTGTCGCCCGACGGTATGTTTTTTGCAACTACTTCAACAGATAAGCAGGTCAAGATTTTCGATATCGTCAACTTTGATATGATCGGGATGATCTCGGTTGGCTGTTTGCCCGGTGCGCTCTGTTGGGTAACAGATCCATTAGACCAGTCGACATATGTCGCTGTTGCCGATTCAGAGAGCCCAGATGTGTATTTATTTGATCCATATGCAGATGGCGAGCCGAAAAGAACAATCAAAGGAGTACATCGCCAACCAGTGAAACTTATGGAGTACAACACAAAGTACAGGTGTGTGGTCTCTGTGGACTCTGGTGGCATGGTTGAGTATTGGACACTTGACGAGCCATGTGGTCTCCCGTCTTCAGTGGATTTTAGCCTCAAATCGCAGACCGATCTGTACGAGTTTAAGAAGAACAAGTACACACCCACCAGCATGACACTCTCACCAGACAACGAATTCTTTGTTTGTACCAGCCCGGCAAATACAGTCATCTGTGTTTTTAAATTTGCATCTGGAAAGCTGTATCGCAAGTACGACGAATCGATAGAAGCGTGCAATACAATCCAGCAGAGTGGCAATGCAGGAAAGTTTAAGCTGGACGATATGGAATTTGGGCGACGGATGGCAGTAGAGAACGAGCTGCTTCGGACGTCATCAGGAAGAGCCACTAACGCTGTTTTTGACGAGAGCGCTAGATATCTTGCCTTTGCGTCGCTTTTTGGAATCAAGATTGTTAATCTCGTACTCAACAAAGCGGTCTGCGTGCTTGGAAAACCCGAGCCTTACCGTTTTGTGAATATTGCCCTCATACAGAGCATACCAGATGATGCTAGCAAACGTGTTGATCTCGTTGCATCAGCAAACCCTGCGGCCCAAAAATCCGACATAAACCCCACCATCTTCTGTACAGCCATAAAGAAGAATCGGTTTTATATGTTTACGCGTGATGAGCCCGATCACACCGAGCAAGGAACAGATCGTGATATTTTCAATGAGAAGCCAACGCGCGAAGAGGCGTCTCTAGCAGTTGCACCCAAGAACAAGCGAAATATTGCTCGGTCAGCAGTCATTCGAACAACTGTCGGTGATATCCATCTGGCGCTGTTCCCTGAGCTCGCACCAAAGGCGGTAGAGAACTTTGCCGCTCATTCTCAGAATGGATACTACAACGGCGTGATCTTTCATCGTGTCATCAAGCGGTTCATGATCCAGACAGGCGATCCACTAGGTGATGGAACGGGAGGGGAGTCAATATGGAAGCGCCCATTCGAAGACGAGTTTACACCAAAGCTTCGCCACGACCGCCCATTTACGCTGAGTATGGCGAATGCAGGTCCCTGCACAAATGGATCGCAGTTCTTTCTAACCACTGTCGACTCGGCGCCCTGGCTCGATGATAAGCACACTATATTTGGACGGGCCACATCGGGTGCAGATGTTATCCATGCAATTGAGGCTGCAAAAACCGACAAGCGCGACAAGCCGTTAGAGGATATTAGTATTATGAACATTCAGGTCAATTATGACTGAAATAGAACTTTTGCACGCGGTATATTAAAAAACAATTCCTTAAAAACGAGGTTGTATCTCAGTTTGAAACCTACAAAGCAAAATAAATGGTTAGTGTTAGAAGGTTTATTCATAATGCAAACATTGTTTTGCATAGTGTCTACAGGATGTGTGCTCAACATACCTTGGTGACCATATCCATTGTCGTCCCCAACCTTTTACGCTCCTCAGCTAGTACCGTGCGCTGCTTCGTCAATAATGAGAGAGCTTCTGCATTCTCTTGTTTTATCTGATTCAATTTTGTCTCCAGTCTCTGGAGCTCAGCCTGCTTAATAGCTGCCGACCGTCCTCGGTTAATATTCTCAGGCGACATGCTCGAAACGAGTTGCTTGTCCTCGCCTGCGGCTGCGGTCTTGCGCTCGATCGCCTCACCAACTAGTCTATCTAGATCAACAAGCTTGCTTTCCATATCGTATTGCATCAGAATAGCCTGAAAGTCAGCATTTGCCGAGTTGCGCAGATACGAGCTAATCTGCTCGTAGCTATCGGCAAGCTTTTCTGGAATTTGCTGTGCCAGGTCGGGGAATATTGCCTGGAGCTCTTCCAATTTAAAGGAATCGACAACTGAAGCAAGCGAGCGGTCCAATACTGACAACAGTTTGTGATAGCGTACACCTTCGGTGCCCTGAATTTCTGCCTGAGCAATATCGGTGGAGTCCATTTTAATTTATTGTGAAAAAAAAAAGTGAGAGTGAAGGCGAAAGTTAAATGGAAAATCATCAGAAATTAGAGAGGGGTATAGAGTAAACAAAGGAATCCACGTGCGCGGCCTGAAACTACCCGACACCTGCTGATTTGACTATTACATTTTACTTTACAGCTCGGGGTTAGTAAAGTACACTTCTTGGAATCACCCCTATATTTGACTCTTAATATGGACCCACATAAATTTCCCAAGCCTGAAGAGTTTGACTCTGACGATCGGGTCCGTCTGGAACAAGAAACAGGTTGCCATGTGTTTACCGATCCTGATGATGGGATGGAGTACGAGTATGACAAAACGAATGGTGCCTGGTTTCCTATGTGGAACGAGTCACTTGTTGAGCAGCAACAGTCTGCATATGCTGCAGCGAGTGCTAGCCATGGAAAAGGCAGCAATTCGCCTAATGCAATATCTACTAGTCACAAAACAGGCAAACGCAAACCAAGAGAAAATACCAGCATATATGTTTCCGGTCTGCCTCTAGACACCACTGAAACTGAAGTTGCGGAGTATTTCTCGCAATGCGGCACCATAATGGTCGATATTCTCACAAGTAAGTAAATCTGTAAGCCAATCCTGCGACAATAGGGTATTAAAGACGACTGGAGCTAAAACTGCTACCTATTACTTTATGGTAGATAAGCCTCGGATTAAACTGTATCGAAATCAGGACAATGAATTTAAGGGGGATGCCCTGGTAACTTATTTCAAGTCACCATCGGTGCAGCTCGCCGTGAACATACTGGATGACTCGCAATTTCGGCCAAAAGACTCAAATCGGATATCTGTGCAGCAGGTAGGCTGTTGGCATACAAAGCTATTGGCAGTGATCTGAACAACTATATATGTATGTGTGTATATTAGTACTCAATAAGTGTGTGCACACATATTTGGGCAATGTAGGCAAAGTTTGAAGTGAAGAACGAGTCAAAAGACACTGATGCGGGTGCACCAAAGCGTCCAAAAATCGATGCAAAGCTGGTAAAGAAGCGTGTGGAGCAAATGGAAAGGTAAAGTCAGCATTGAATAGAATGTTGCGTTGTTACTTTTACGTCATGACACGCTTATGTGTATGGCTATATGTTGCAGACTATGAATCCAACGGTTTTTTTTATTGCGAATAGCAATTCCGTATACAAACGAAGTACATGCGCTCTGTGCCTTTGCTTATTCCGCTCTGTGGCCCGAAGTATTGAGCTAATTATGCATTCGAAAATGGTGGGTTGTGTTGTTTCATTTTCTTTTAGAAAGCTTGGCTGGGCAGAAGAGAAGCGGCAGATTCCCGAAAGATTTGCAAGAACGGTAATACTTGAGAACATGTTTACGCCGGACGAACTAGAGGTAATTGGTCACACTTATTTATAAAGAACGCAACATTCAATCATTTGGAAGCGAGGTTGTAGCTGAAAATACACATTGTTGTTTTATTATAGGAAGACGTTACTCTGCTCCTTGATCTGGTTGAGGATGTGCGCTCAGAGTGCGAGAAGCTGGGTACAGTAACAAGCGTAAAGCTATTCGATGTAGGTATTAACCCATGCATTTGAATTTTGAGTGTCTGACACGAGAGTATGACTAAAGTACAATATAAATATTTACCCTGGTGCATTGTAGCTTTCAGAAGAGGGGGCAATTGCTGTAAAATTTAAAGACGAACTATCGGCGAATGCGTGTGTAAAGGTAAGTCCGCGGCGGTACGATTATATAATGGCGTTCATTAGCATGCTTATCTGTGGTACGTACCGCATTGATATTCAGAAACTATATTTCTCTTTTTTAAATACTAGGCAATGAACGGTCGGTTTTTTGGCGGTCGACAGATTGAGGCAATGATTTATGATGGGCTCAAGCGCTACAAGGCATCTAAGAAAAATAATACAAACCCGGAGGATGGTCAAACGGAGCTTGATATCTCTGGCAGAACAAAGGGCAGCGATGATATAGATGACGACAATGCCGACGAACAGCGGCGAATGGAGCAGTACGCGCAGTGGCTGGACTCTGGTCACTAAATCTGCGTAGAAACCAATACTTTAAGCCTTTGTCGTCTATACCCCGGTTCATTCTATTATATGTGATTTTTGAGTATATGTTTTAATATAAGCGCGTTTGTCACTTGCGTGCATTAAATGTTGCTTTCTCGGCAAAAGCCGCATTTGCCAAAAAAAAAAACTTATTGATGCTTGGTAACGTGTTGGTAAATGAAACATGCCAAAAATAGCAATAGAGTTCATGGTTGCTGCTTGACGCATATACATCGTTCTATTTTGTTTGATTTTATGTTGCCCCGAGACTGAGAATTTTTCTTTAGACCTCCGTGCAGCGAACGCACGACAAACAGCACTGAGCTTAATTATGTCTTTGGCACGGGTATTCCAAATACAGGGTAGCCAGCACAAATGTAGAACCATTTTTTCATGGAATGACCGGCTTAGCTGCTAGTTCCCAGATAATTTTGCATAGATGAATACGGATGAGCGGGAATGCGTACCATTGCACATGACCGTAGTGGTATCAGTAAGCTGTGCATGACACAAAGACGAATATGCAAACAAAGAGAAGACGAAACAATAAAGCAAGGCTGCAGCAACTCTGGAACACCCTTTTTGTGTTGCAGAGTAGATAATCAACAATATAAAGTTTGCCTTGACGTGGTGACGATGGAACAGGGCGACCTGTGCGGCAGAGTTAAAATCTTTGAGTCCGGTGCAGGCATAATTACACATTCTTCCGACAAATGCCAAGTGACACACACCGGCATGAGGGCGAACACACCTGCCCTTTTCTCACTTAACCGCTTGTACAGTAAAGGGCACGAATTGACCAACTTTAACCTCAAACGGCGGAAAATGGGGGAAATGGGGGGCGCCTATCTGAATAGAAAGCAAGACGTCAGTGGCAGTAGCTATATAAAAGGAGGGCATGGTGGAAGCAACCAAAGACTATCTTTTTCCATACATCCTTACGCGTCTTCTCAAAGTAAACTGCTTAACACACAACCACCAGCCGACAGCAAACAAAAAAAGAGGTAGGTGTGCCCTATATGTTTTTTTAAAGCACCGCTCTCCTCGACACACTGAATCAACGCTCTTTGTGGCAAGAGCAGTTAACTGGTTTCTGTGTGCCAATCACCAGAAACCGCAGAGTATGAGCATGTGTATCCAATCACGATTCTTTATCGTACCCTGAAAGTAGTGGACAAAAAAGCTTGACGATTGGCATTGACCGCGTTTCTTGATCCTTTCTGGTTGACTGAGCGAACCAAAACAATTGGCGTTCCTTTCTTCCTTATTAACGGCTTCCATATTTCGTAAACTTACTGACTTGGTGTTTTATTTCTCTTCTTATAAAACTGCAGATACTTTGTTCTCATAATAGTTTACTGCTGGGAAAAAACAGAGCGTTTACAGTTTAAAAGTACCACACGGCTCTCTGAGTGCTCGTGAGAAGACTTGGTCAACAGCAACAGCGAACGCACGCGTATTTCTTACCGCCTCCACCTAATTTGTCTCTCCGCCTTTCTTGTTCATTTTTTCTCCACACTTTTTAACCGCTTATATATTACATTTAATACTCGCATACTTTTGTACTCTACGACCATTCGACCTTTTTCTCAGTCGACCATCTAATTCCAACCGCACACTTGTACATCCGCCACCAGAATGACGACCGCAGCCGTGCGCCCAACAGCAAATGTAAGTCGCTTATATAACCAGTCAACATTGCACTATACATGTATTCCACCAATAGCACCTGTGCATCAGAAGCCAGCAGCACTGGGTGGTGCACAGTTTGCTTGTACTTTATTCTATTCGTTGTATGTGATGGAAAGAGAGGCAATGTTATGCATATTACAGGACTTTGCTCTCTCTATATCTTCTTCGCTCACAATCTATTACTCAACCGCGCTCCATGTACGCGTATGCGCTTGGGTCTTTTTTCCTGGGGATTTTATGTCTTTTTTGCTTACTTTGTGTCATATTGCAAAATGACACGTTATTTCTGGCTCTATGCTCGCTTGCGTTATTATTTTTCTCTTTCGAAGCAGATCATCCAATTCCAACGCGTTTATATCTTTTTATGTATGTGTGCTTTACTCTCCCGATTTCGTAACAGTTTGTATATTGCATTATTTTTAAAGAGGGATTGTGCATGTCCTACCGAGCACCCCTTATGTAACACCCAGCGTGCGCAATACTATTCTGTATTTGTTTATATTTTCGTGTCATACTATTTACAGTCATTATTATCAGGAACCCCGTTTGCATGGTATTTTTACCTTTGTCTTTGTAAGGGAAAGTGAGGATATCTGGTTAAATTCCAAACACCCCTTCTTTCTGTCTAGCATTGCTGCAAAGAACCTCAATCTATTGCTAGTAAGGGTGTTTTGCACGTATCCCTCTGACGTATTTTATTATCTATATTAAGTGTGTACTTTTTGCGCTTTTGCTGCCGTGCCGATTGTTTACAATCCAGACTGTTTGGTCCAAATAAAGCGTTGCCATACCGAAAACCATCACTTTCTTTCCCAATCATACGTTAAAGAAGCTTTACACTAACATGACCTCAGTTGACTCTGTTCTGTAGTACCATCATAATTCAGACCAGCCAGAAATCGTTCAGCCAAGCCATATGCAGCGACGTTCATTTGCACCGACAAACTTCGGGGACTACCCAGCCGACCAGAAGACAGCAGGCGGTGGTCCGGATGCATACAATGTTGCCCGCTCGGCGCCGTCCAGCGAAAAGCCCGCATGGGCGTTTTCGCCAGGTCAAACTACACAGCAGCAGTCCTCACAGCAAAAGCAGGCATCTTCATACCCACGACCATCGACTGCTTCAGAAAAAACTGGCAATACCGTTCCATCGCAACAGCCAGGCCAGCAGCAGCAACCCCGTTCGAGTGGTCAGTCCAGCACAAATGCGCGTCGCGACATTAACAGCCGCCACCCTGGTCAACGTGAGCGCAGGGAGCAGCGTATCGGTGACTTTATTATCAAGCAGACACTAGGCAAGGGAACATTCAGCAAGGTGTGCATGGCCGAGCACCGCGCTACCAAGCAAAAGTTTGCGCTAAAGTTTATCAAGCCTAATTCGCCACAGGGAGGAAGCACTGATAAACACAACATTCGTGTCGAACGAGAGATTAAGCTGCTATCGCTTCTTTACCATCCTAACATTGTTCGTTTGTACGACGTGGTTCAGACGCCCAAGTTTACAATGATTGTCATGGAGCACAACAGCGGCGGCGAGCTGCTTCACTATATCCGCAAGCGCGGTCGCTTGCATGAAAATGAGGCCCGAGGCTTTTTTCGTCAGATTGTAAGTGCGATGGACTACACGCACAGGAACTGCATTATCCATCGCGACCTGAAGCTTGAGAATGTGATGCTTGATCACGAGAACCGGATACGCATTATCGACTACGGCTTTGCCAACACATTCGAGTGGGACAAACAGCTGTCAACATTTTGTGGCTCGCCATTCTATGCCGCGCCCGAGATGGTCAACGGAATTAAGTATATCGGTCCTGAGGTCGATATCTGGAGCATGGGTGTCATCTTGTTCTTTATGCTATGCGGTCGCACGCCGTTTGAGGGTGAGAACCTTAAAGAAATCTATGACAAAATCTCGCGAGGTAGATTCACTATGCCGCCATTTCTCAGCAAGGAGGCTCAAAGTCTGCTCCAGCAGATGCTGACAGTCAATCCCAAACACCGTATCTCGATGAGAAACATTGTCGATCATCCTTGGTCAAACAAGGACTGCGATCAGCGCATCGACAACCACCTTCCTGCTAGACCGACCGTTGTTCTGCAGCCAAACGAGCAGTCGCTTCAAAAGATGCGCGTCTACAAGTATGAGGTTGACGCCGTCGCATCTGCATTGGCACATAGTGACATGGCGCTGACGCCGATGGTCTGCATATATCACCTGGTCGAAGAATCACGTCGTCGCAAGGCGTCGCGCAATGCGCGCAAGAGCCAGGCTACTAGTTTAGGCGTTCCTTCGGTAAATGTCTCAACAGTAGATGTCGACCACGTATCGCCCGTTCCGCCTCATGTTGCAGCACCCCCTGTCTCAACCTCTCCCAACTCCCATAGCGCACAGTCTGCTGAAAATGCGCGACCAATTTCTCGCGGGCGCCATAGCTACGCGCCTGGACAAAACGTGGGCGAAAACTACAGCCCGACTGGTCGGGGCGCATCAGCAAACACCGATCCGCGCTACAAGCCTCAGCCTAACGTGCCGCAAGGGCACGCCCCCGTTCATGTCAACATACCCGTTCCTCAGCCTCACTATTTATCACATAAGGAGTCGGATATCGGTGCTAATCTCGAGTCGCCATCGTTTGGTGCCAGCCAGTATGAGCCACCTCGTCTACGCAAAGGAAGCACGGCTAGCGGCCAACTGTCTGTTAGCAGCTCGATCAATTTAGAGGCATCTTCGCCGTTTTTGCGCGATGATGATAAGCGCTCGAGTCGCTCGTCACGCTTCTTTGATCGTGTCCGCAAGTCGATGCCATTCCTTAAGGCGAGGCGCTCGCAGATAATGGACGATCTTCCGCCGTTTCAGCAATCACAGAACCCTGTGGGTAGCCGTAACAACCGGGTCAGCTTCTTCCAGGCGCCTTTCCGCCGCTTCAGTGCTGCGCCGTCTGCACTGTCGCTCAACCAATCGCCGGGCCATCGTGTGCAGAGCTACTATCCTCCTTCTAACCCGCCACCCCAATCTGGGCAATCACAGCAAAAGCAATTCATCCCTTATCCAGACCCCCAGCAGCGCAACTACCCAGGCGCTCGTCCAGCTACAGCGAACGTTGAGAACAGGCCACTGGCCGCATCCAACCAGCGCCCGTCGACCAGTGGCGGCCACCACAACCACCATAGGTACACTGACTTTGGCCCAGCCCAGCAGTCACCTAGCGCTAGACTCAATACAGCAGATGGTGGCGAGCGTCACCGCAAATCAGAGCCGCCGCAGGGCATTCCATACGATGTCAATCCAAACGCAAACAGCGATGGCATACCTGTACAAAAGCGTGCACAGCGTCCGCTCTCGGTTGTGTCCAACCGCCAAGTTACGCCCTTGCGGCTCCACCCTACTCAAAGCATGCAGAACAATCAGGCCGCTCCACCATTCACTCAGCAGGTGGGCGCAGTCCAGCAATTGCCGGCAGCACTAACGACGCGTAGTTCTGCGCCGACAGGAGTCAGCGTTGGAGGCCAGGCAAGTCCAAATGGAAACGGCAACAAATCCAATGTTCGCGGCATTTTTAACCTTCGGTACACAATGCTTGGACCACTGGACGAGATTCATGCCAAGGTTGAAAAGGTTCTCAAAAGCAAAGCGATCGTAGTCCGCAAAATGGCTGACGCCTTCTACAGTTGTGAAGATCAGGGTCTTAGTTTTGAGATCTTTGTTGATACGGTTCAGGGTCAGCTCCATACGATTCGTTTCAAGCGCGTTGAGGGCAGCTGGTGGGCATATAAGAAGTTGACTGTAGCAATTACCAACGACCTGCAGAGTCTTGAGTTCTCTGGATAAGTATTTTATAAGTATAATTTCATTTATTTGAGTGCAAATAACATGTTAGTCGTACATTCCGTATCAAACAAAAATAATTTATTGAGAAAGGAAAGTGGACATTGGTATGCCTCGCTTGAAAAAATAGTGTACAGGGTTCGCACAAAATTTTAGACGTTGACGTCAACTTTATATTTACCTACACATCTTTTTTTTGTTATCAAATAACATACTGACACCTACTTGTTTATGCGTTAAGACAAGTATTTGAGTAGTTTAACTAGTGGCAATTGAGCTCGAATTTTTTAGGCTTTTTTTAGCATTGAGACAAAAAATTAATTTTTGTACCAGCTGTAGTTATTTTTTAAATCTAACCAAAATTTACATAATTATAGGCATCGTTGGTAGAAATATGCTAGTAAAATATTATACAATATACTATACTACTGTAAAAGGTATACTCTAAATAATGTGTACAAAAATGTTTCTGATAAAATGCTATCCCAATTATTTTTGACTTGAGGTCAAGCTTCTGCTGCTTATGTATTATTTTTTATCCAAAAGTCACCCACAATATAAAGTTAACAACATACAATTGATATTCCAAGTAAAACAAAATTTGGTAACATCAATAAGTGAATTTTGATGTAAGCAATTTTTAAAAAATATTAGTGCATCAATTTAAAATTTCTAGCAATAAAATTTAAAAACTATTTGCTTGACAAATAGTCATTCAAATAATCAAAAATTTATACAGACATTGTTGTGTGTGTATATAATTTATAATGGTAGTTTTATGAAGATAACTTTAATATTGAAGAAAATAACAGATGAGAAATACTCATTATTTTTTACACTCATTACCTAACTGATGGAGTATGCATTTACAACTAAGCTTGACAGTGCTAAAGCTCATTTGTAAAACAACTATATTACTAGTTTCTTGAAAACCAGACACACATGCTAACAGTTAAATACTTGTTAGTGGACTTTTCTTAAACAACCTAATATAGCATTACTATTAATAACAAAAAAGGATTCTTGCCTATATCAAGAAGCATCCTTGAATGAGTTGTGTTGAATTCTGTATTAGCAATTTTTATTTTCAAATGTATTAATGGAAAGCATGTTTTATGTTTAACTAATGTTCAAAATATTGCTATGCTTGCTTTGTAATTTTTAGGAGTATATGGCAAAGATCATTGCTGTGTTTATGTATTTCACATTTTTGTGTAATCAATATTTTTTTTTAAAAATGTATATAAATTATTGACTTGAAAACTAGTAATGTAACAACCACATTAGTAATATCATTGAAACTGCACATAGTTTGTCTTATACAAATATTAAACACTTACACTGTTTTATATTTAGAAAATTCTAGTGTCTAAGACTTTTTACAAGCCTTGTAAATAGTAATTGTCTTTTCACAGTGGAATGCAAATGATTCTGACAAGAGCAACAGTAAAGACAGTGCAATTCCACTAACTGGGATTTTCCATACTCATTACCAGCTGTGTATTGTCTTACTGTAAAAAGCTTTCTAATAAAAATATTATATTGTAGGCTATGAAACTGGACAATATAGTGATAGTTTAGTAAGAAACAACATATCTGCAAAAAAAAAACTTTGCCCTGTTTCTCACAGCTTTTGTAAGCAATAAACACAAACAACACCCTGCTGTCTTGTTTCACATTCCAAAGATGTTTTCTGATGCAAAAGAAACTATCTGAGAAGGGTGAAATATTTCAATGCAATAAAAATTCTCAACTATGAGAGC
>JANBSE010000207.1:0-15151 GCA_027578475.1 Coemansia sp. RSA 2607
TTCCCTACATGCGACAATTCCAATTTTGACTAGCTTTCTAACAATATATTAAACATAAACTTTGGTTGAGAATTGTCAACACAGTTGCTGATATACGCGTATTTTTTTAAGCAGGAGATCA
This sequence comes from Coemansia sp. RSA 2607, assembly GCA_027578475.1. NCBI lineage: Eukaryota > Fungi > Kickxellomycota > Kickxellomycetes > Kickxellales > Kickxellaceae > Coemansia > Coemansia sp. RSA 2607. Next base: position 122 of record JANBSE010000207.1, read on the forward strand.
CGATTTTAAGCAGAGAAAAATGTATTTGCTAATAAATTAAAGAATAATTAGTCAATCACAAATTCCCTACATGCGACGACGCGCTATAAAATTCTGTATTCGAAAATACAAATTTGGAGATGATAGCTCAAATATTGCGACATTACTTGCAGATATACAGCTTTTGACCACCCTGGCATATGTATAGTTTGGAGATGATAGCTTACGAATTGCAGCACTACTTGCAGATATAAAGGTTTTGACCACTGCGGCATATATATAGCGGAGTTATTCAAGTTTTTCTATTGTGACAAATTGTATTAATAAAAACTTTAATTTTATTTAAAAATCGTTAATGCGCGGCTTGTTTGAGCGTGTATACCAAGTATCAGCTTGGTAGCATGACTCTCTCAAGTTGTAGTCTTTTGGCTTGATTCCACGGCCTACAGGTAAGCTACGGTAATATAAAAAATATCATTAGATAGCCCTAATTGAGAGCTATCCGGTGGTATCTTTACCTTTCTGATAGGTGCAGTATCCATTGAGTAGTCATGCCCAACGTGATTTAGCGTTATACCCTCACAGCATATACTTTACATTATCGCATTACTAATTTTACCACACGTTTTTATTAATATCTCATCACAGAAAAATGCTCCAAACGCTTGCCAACTACTATCGGATTGCTCTTTTCCAGGGCTTTCCGATGATGGCTTGCTCATCACGATCAGGTAAGTATTCATGCTCTGTCCTTCTCTTTTCTCCTTTTTCCACTTACCTTTTTCTGCCCTTACTTTTCCGCATTCACTAATTTACCTTTTTCTTTTTTGCACGCTCCACAGTCGTCGTAATAAGGGTTGCCTTATATCATTGGAAAGCTCTCTTTGAGCTCTTTCCAATGGTACTAGGCTCGTTGCAAACGGTTGCACCTTTCACGTTGACATTCACACTCACGCGCAATTACGTTTTGCTGCGTAGCGCAGCACACAGGTAAGCTATTAAGACGAGCTTGCCACCATTAGACTTACCTCGTTTAGGGCTTTCCAACGGTGCCTTGCTCATCTTTATACGTCAACTCTAACACACAGCGACTCTGCCAACGGCGCACTGAACTCTGCCAGCTCTTACGCAGCTTTAATTACACACTGCTTGCTGCTGCCAAGCGTCAATTATAACCCCTCTTTACTTTTATATTGCTTTAATAAACATTTTGTACTTGCATTTCTATTGAATTTACTTAATAAAATTACTTACATAACATCTACACTTACACAACGCCTACTATCAAATAGCCCTGATCAGGGGCTTTCAAATGAGCTATTACATGCCTTATTTGATTGTCTTTTGCCCTCTCTGATTGCCCTTTTTTGGCTTGTAAAAACGCATGCGCATTTACAGTAAATTAGTTCTCCCGACTTCCACGCTTACTCTATCAAGCCAATACTTTCACAAAAGCTTTATCTAGATATCACTTATAACTGGTGTTAATATTATTAAATTTCATTAATAAACATTTACTTTCACTTAGAACGACTCGTACTTTTTAGCTGCGTTACCGAGTGCAATCATAGATTTTATTTAATTTATTGCACTTTTGTCACATATCTAAGTTGACCATTTTCTTACTAATTTACTTGCCGTTTTTTGTAATAAACATGTTTAATACTACTTTGATAACATTAGAAAAAAGTTTCAAGTCTCTGGGTGTAGTACTGAGCCTGTGGCTTTAATTTCTAACTTACCTACACTGTGCGCGTACATGTTTTGCTGACGATCACCCTGAAAGAGTGCTCCGATCAACTTGAAATTGTGCCCATCGTCTTCAGGGCCCTTACTTTGCCTAGAGCAGCATTTTGGGTCATGAAAAGTGATCAACTACAAGCAGAATTAAGCTGTGCATGTTTGCGGTAAATCACCAAATTACCCCAGATCACTGCCCCTCAGCCATATCGCACCGATCACACCGATCGCACACGTTTTCATTAATATCTCTAACCCCTGACAAGATATTTAAATTTTGTTACATGCCGATTAAAGATGTATTAGTCTAATTTAATATATTTTAGTTTGAATAAAATTAGTTTATAAATGGCAGAACTACTGCAGACGGTAGCTGGAAAATCACAATTTTTTTATTAAATTTCTCTTATTAACGACTACACCTACAACCAAATAATAATTACAAATCTGTTACATGCCGATCGTTATGCTCTTTGTTACTTTTCTAACAAATATTTACCTGTTACATTTGGTTGAGAACAGGCTTCACAATTGCAGACGGTAGCATTTTTCTTTAAGCAGTGATTTGCGCTTTTAAGCAGGCGAAATTGTTTTTATTAATAAAAATTTTAACAACAATAATATTAAAAATGTGGTACATGCCGATTATGCGCTATAAAATTTTGAACCCGAAAATACAGGTTAGGAGACGATAGCTTATTTATTGACTGAATAAAAGCAGACAGTAGCATTTTGACCGCTGCGGCATATATATAGTTTACAAATTGCGGCACTACTTGCTGATATGCAGGGTTTGTCCACCCTGGCATATATATAGAAAGCAATATCTTATCCCCTACATGCAAGTGAGTGTATTATGATTAGCTTTCCAGCAAACGTAAAAACATAGACTTTAGTAAAGAACTGGCAATGTGGTTTCAGATGGTAGCGTTTTTTGTTAAGCAGTCATTTTCATTTTTAAGCAGACGAAATGTTTTTTTTATTAATTAATTAAATAATACTACATCTAAATCCAATTTCCTACATGCAAGTAACCGAAATTAAATTCTACATTCAATAATACAAGTTTGGAGACGATATGTTACCTATTGTCTCATAAAAAGCAGACAGTAGCATTTTGACCATCCCGGCATATGTATAGAATTACTTTTTTGTTCTACTTTTTTGGTGATCTGTTCAACATTGCAAAAAGCTCTTTAAATAACTATTTTTAGAGCAGCAAGAAAATGTGTTTCAATGCAAATTTTGTGATGATCAAGATCACTTATGATCAAGGATGTGTACGCTTGGAATAAAAGAGCAACTACTACTGCCAAGATCAAACAAACAGTTTTTGTCAGCTTTATTCTTTTACTCGAATATATTTCATAAAAATGTTTTATTCAAATACACATAGCCTTCTAGATAGTTAATCTAAACATGTGATTGGGTTTTTAACATTAACTACCACAATGGGGCTCTCAAATAAAAACAGTTCTTTATTACTAACTTGTCTAGTTGATTAGACAACACTCTCCAATGTTAAAGGTAAAAAAGAGATACTTTTTTTGTTGCCACTGTAAGTGAAAATAATTCTTTATTCAATGCTTAAATAATTGCAGACAAATGAGTTTGACTACCACAGTATTAATTAAGAATTTTGAAACATTCATCACTTAATTCAAGTTTAATGATTATTTTATTTAAAATCACTATTTGTAAAAAGCATGAGAAAGTTTATAAATGCATTTGTAATCTTCAAATGCTTAGCACTTTTTTTTAAAAAAAGTAAAATTAAACAAATCAATATAGTTGCAACATAAACTACTACTATGAGCCTTTCAAATAAAATTTGTTGCATAATGTATTCCAGTAAAATAATGAAGCTGAGGAAAACTGTTTACTAATTACTGGAACAGGTGGCTACTCTTATAATCTAAGTCTACGATTTCTCAATTGCAGTAGATCATGATAAACAAATTTTAACCACTTGCTTCTAACTATTCTACTTGTCACAATATTACTCTACACAATCAAAACTCAAAATCATTAATACCACTTTACTGCTACTCTTTATAAATTAATGAATATAGTAACTATAAATTTTATTTTAATGATGGATCAATGCAAGGTTTAAACCACTCAATAACATCATTTTTATATTCATCTAGCATATTATCGATTTGGTTTATAAATGTTAACATTACATTATACTTTATATTTAATTGATAACTTTCAATTATAGAAAGTTCATCATCATCAAAAAAACGAACATGATTATTATTCGAACTATAAAAATATTCAATTGTTTCACTTATAAATATTTTTTCATCATTAAATTTTTGACACAAACTATGATACTTTGGCTTTAACTTATAAGTTTTATCGTAGTAACAAATATCACTAATAAAATTGTCAACTTTTGCAACGAAAATGTTTAGTAAAATAAAACAATCAAAGCAATCTTTCCACAAATTATGCAAATTAACATGTCTTAATTCAAGAGAATAATCAATTAATCTTATGATATAGCAGGATATTTTATAACCTTTAATAATACCGTTTTTACTGTCATATTCAATAAACTTAGTATTAAATAATATTGAATATGTGTTATTATTATCGCGTAATTCTCTAAATTTCTTAAGTGAGTTCTTCATTTTATGCTATGAAATATATAATATTATGTTATTAAAGATTTAAGAATATAATCAAAATTATTGAAAATATAAATTTATTCTGAAAACATTATTACATTTATCATCAAAAATGCCTTTATATACTATTTTTTTTTAAAAAAATTGTGCTTGTTTTAATTGTACCATTCAATTGAAAAATTATTGTTGTAAACTTATTTTGTTAGAACAAAAGATATATTATAATATGCAAAAAATACAAACTTTGTAATTTTGTAGAAAAATAATATAGCTTTAAAACATAGTAATAAACACATTTGTTTTACTAAAAGAAAAGATTTTAAAATTTTTTTATAATTATTTATATTAAAATCAATTTTAAAGAATAAAAAAAATTTTATATAAAATATTCTTATAAAAAACTAGGTTTATTATCTTTATATAAATAATTTTTTTTAAATAATTTTAAATTTTTTTAAATAAAAATTTACAAACATTTATTGAAAAAAGCTGATTATATTTTGAAAAAATTTGTGTTAAAGTAGCCTTTTCTAAAAAAAACATATAATGTATAAATAAATATCAATAGTAAAAAATACTTGTAAATACACATTTTTATGGTAAAAGTAATATACAAAGTATATATCACATTGTATTAAAAAGTTTCTTTGAAATTTTTAAATAAAAAGTGGTAATCTATTCAGTGTAAAAATCTTTGTTATCTATTATAAATCAAATACTCTATCATAAAATTATTAAAATGATAAATTATAAACTTTAACTTATTCATTCTTCGGTGCATTTTGTGCACCTACAGTGGCAACAAAAAATGTATCATTGTTTTTCATATTTGAATTTAAAGAGTACTATCTCCATAAGTAGATTAGATGTAACCATAATGCTAATTAAATATAAAAGCCCTGTTTTGAGAGTAAATGTTGCAAATAGAATTATGTGATTAGCTCTATTAAACGCAAAGTTAAGTGAATTTGAAAATGGGTAGTGCATTGATACACCTTTTGAGCTGATCAAAAAAATTGTTTTTTAATTTAATTCACCTAATCAATCTTAAATTAGCCCAACCAAATAAACTTTTTTGTTTATACTGCTTATATTTTTACTCGTTTTATCACTTATTGAAATTATATACCTGACATAAACTTTGTTAACAAAATTAGTAAGAACAGCACCTTGAAGCATCTTAAGAGAAACATAGCTTCCAGATAATTGTTGAGAAAGTTGTGATATAGATTACTATTAAGCAGCTTATTGCTACAAGACTAAATTCAGGAGATTGTATTGAAAAGTCAAGCAACCACTTACAGCACATTTAGTTGCACTGGCTGCAGTGTAATCACTTTTGAATGCACAGTGGTGAGGACACTGCACAATATATTGTCAAATTGCTCATGTAAAAACGCAAAATGAGTGAGAACCTTAGCATAATAGTTGACATATAGTATGGAAATAAATGGAGTATATACCTAAAGTTAAAAAAATCAACATCCTTTCCAAAGTACAGTGGCAGGGAAAAGTGTATCAATGTTTTTGACTTTTGACTTTGAGAAGTAATATCTCAGCAAGTAGTCAAGTTAATAAAAGGTAGCTTATTTTATTTAAAAGCCCTATTATGTGAGTACTATTTGCAAATAAAATCACGTGCGTAGCTTTACTAAATACAAAGTTATGGCCATTTGAAAATGATGTGAGCATTGATACACTTTTTCCTGCTGTTTTAAAAATATTAAGTTTAATAAATTAATATTATTTAATCCTACATTCAATGTTCTTTGTTAAAACTAATTTGTGACTAATAATAAGACTCATTGCTTGTTGCTATTTGACATATCTTTTTGGTGATTGCATATTATGTTTCCACATTTATTACTCAGTCTTTGTTCACACCAATAGACAGTCATTTATCATAGCACAACCAGAGATTCTTGACCATAAATCACATGTCATTACTAATATACATTTTTAGAGACTGTGCAGGTTATCTTTCAATCTTAAATGACTGCTCAGTTAGCCATTCCTGAAGTAATTTTGTGCTATGCTTGATGTTACAATTCTGAAAATCAACATTTAATTGATTCTAATTTTATAACCAGTTAATTAAAAATTAATATCGAATTGGAGATTGTTTATCTGATGATGCTGGTTGTGTAAATGCTTGTTTTAGTTTATTTTATCACTTCTCGCAACAGTGACGCAGCTTAAAAGTTTAACGTTTTTACTCTTAAACATGTCTGCTTTTTGAACATTACACCATTATGTTTTTTCAGCATTTTTAGCTGTAAATTAATGTATTTATACCAAACACATTGATATTAGTATAATAAAATTATAAAGAAAATTTTCAGTTGACTAGAGTGCATTCCTTGTAGACATTTACTTAGTCAAAATTCTTACTAATATTTCATGAAAAAACTAGTAATTCTTTATACTTAGATTAAAACACCATTTCCTTGCATACAAACCATTATGTACTAAAAAAAGTTTACACACTCAAAAAGCTTCTTCTCAAGCAATTCGGCAACAATTGCTTGTGTTTTCATTTTTTCAGCAATTTAAATATGATTGCGAGTTAGCCCACCCCACACAATAGTCTTTGCTTGGTAGCCTAGTTTTGCAACGAAGTTCTTGAAAAAAATCAAATATTAAGATAATACACTGAAAATATATTTAGATCAAGTTTTGTAATGTTTTTTTCAGGAGCTACCACCACTGTAGTACTGCCAAAATATACAATTCTTATTTTATTTTTATATCATATATGTGATTAGATAAATGGGTTAAAGTGCAATAAATCAGTAAAGGTACATGCAAAGTATGTAGTGTTGTTAAATAAAAAATGTTAATTAGACTTATGCTTGTTTATTAAATTAAAGAAACAATTATTATTTTTTCTTGAGTAGCAGGAAAAAGTGTATCAATGTTTAGGTCATTTTCAAATGCCCACAACTTTGTATTTAGTAAAGCTAAGCACATGATTTTATTTGCAAATGGTACTATCACAGTAGGCCTTTCAAATAAAAATAGCCATTTTTTATTTACTTGTTTACTTGCTGAGATATTACTTCTCAAAGTCAAAGGTCAAAAACATTGATACACTTTTACCTGACACTGTATATGACTGTTTTTCTAACATGGCACTGTTGATCTTTCCCATCGTTTTTTTCTAACGGTAAAAGTGCTTAAACAGACTTGATTGACTAATATCAATATTATAAAACAATTAGTCACTTTGCTAGCTATCTAGAATCCAGTCATTGTTGACATTTGCATAGTCAAAAAATGCCCTACATACTTTGAAAAAAGATGTAGTATCTTTAGCATAAGGTTTAAACTCTGTTCCTTTGCATACTATATGTTAAGTATTATCACAATGTCTACACCTCTTTTTAGTTTTAACATGAGCAATTTGGCAACATATACTGCAGTGTCCACATCTCTATGCATTTAAAGGTGATCACAACAAAGCCAGTCTAACTAGATTAGCTCTGAGTGATTGCCAGATTTTGCAATACAAAGCTCTGTTTGTAGTCTAGTAATTATAAACTGCGCTGTAGCAATGTTTTTGACAAGGTTACAAACATTTTTCTGTAGCTATTGTCACTCCTGACCAGCTGGAAGACTCTGTTTTTATTAATATTGCTAAAAAATTTTATGACAGGTATTATAAATCAAAAAGTAGTACAATTAGTCAAGTTACAATCAAATTATGTAAATAAGTTAATTTAGTTATGCTATTTAAAGATTGGTTAGGTGAAATTAATGAATGAAACAAATAATATAAATTTTTATGAGCGGCAAAAAAAGTGTATCAATGCTAAGGTCATTTTCAAATGCCCATAACTTTGTATAGAGTTAAATTAAACACGTAATTCTATTTGCAACATGTACCGTTACAATAGGGCAGTCATATAAAAATAGCATTTTGGTTACACCTTGTTTACTTAAGGAGATAGCACTCTTCAAAGTCAAAAGTGAAAAACATTGATACACTTTTTACTGCCTCTGTATATTATTTTCCAAAGTTAGTAAATAACAAAAAAATCTTATGCCTGCTACTGTAAGCAGGTAAATATCTTCGCTACCTCTAGAAATAGTTTTTAATGTGGTTAAGCAATATAATTGATGATTATCTTGTTATAATTGTATTTTGTTACGATTTGAAATAATTGTATATTTTAATATAAGTAATTTTATTTAAATTTTAATTTTGCCAATAAATCTTTTCTAATTCATCCTTTCGAAGAGATATAAATTTAGTCAAGAATTCAAATTTTTCACTAATATTAAAGAAAAAAATTTGCTCAATAGCTGTAAGATTGTAATTATCATATATGTTTACAGGAATCTGATTAAATTCTTCTATAAATTCGGTAATGAAACTAGACATTGCCTCTACTTTATATTGCAATGTCCAAAATTCTCGACGGTAATCATCAAATGTATTGCATTCTCTCATTAGTTCAATTGATTCCTTTTCATAAAGAAACATATTTAAAAAATAATAAAAATAAATTCCTTTACACCACAAATGCCATATTTTATAGTCAATTGAAATTTGGTTGTCAAAAACAATTTTGAATACTTTAAAATTTATTTTACTAATTAAAGGTACATTTACAACATTATCATATTTCAATAAATATTTTTTCAACTTTATTTTATTTAAATTACTGCAAGCTTTAGATATTTTCAATTTGTACTTGATTTTTAACAAATAATCTAAAGCCGCATTCATTTTAATATTCTCAAATACAAAATGTTTGACAAGAAAAACAAATATTTATATAATTATATATATATTTCTAATTAACAAACTTTAAATAGATTAAAATAATAGGATTTGCGTGGCAAAAAGCAACTTTATGGGAATATATATATATTTATAGAATATTTTTAAATAAATACGTACAGCATTTACGCAATTATTCAGTACAATTTTTTATAAACAAATTACAATGCATAATACTTTATTTAAGAAACTTTAAATTTTTTAATAGATACTGTTTGCTTTGAATTTTATTTATAAAACAATATTTGCTTTGTATTTTATCTATAAAACAATGTTTGCTTTGAATTTTATTTATAAAATAATGTTTGCTTTGAATTTTTTTCTATAAAATAATGTTTGCTTTGTATACTATTTAAAAAATGATAAATTCTTTTATATTATTATAAAAAGATATTAATACTTTGTATAATAATAATTGTTTTTTTAAATGTTAATTTAATATATTAAACCTTTTTAAAAAATATAATAAATTAAAAATTGTTATTATCTTTGCTTGTTTTGTACAATATAGTTTATATTAAATTTAAAATACTTTGTAAATACTTTTTTATTACAATATAAATAAAATTTTGTATATAATGCATATTAAAATAATTTTTTAAGTTTTATTTAAACATTTTTTATTTTGCTTTAAAATGTTTTTTGTAAAAAATGTTTTTTGTGAAAATTGTTTTTAAAAATTAAACTTGTGTTTGCTCCAGTTTATTTGTATTTTATGAGTTTCCTTAAATATCAACAAATTTTAGATGTTAGAAATTTACATGAAATACATTGGCTGCGCAAATTTGCATGATTAATGAACACCCTATGAACTTGCTGCACTAGTGTAAAAAATTATTTATTTGCCTTATATACCAGAAGCATGCCAACTATCCTTCTATCCTTTAAGCATGATGGCTACTCTCCCATCTTCTGCATGTGCCAGTTACTTCTTTTATACCTATGGTAACAGCCCGCATCCCTATTATTTGTCATAGTTTAAATGAAACAACTGTCATTGTTATATACAGTGTCAGAAAAAAATCAATCAATGTTTTTGATTTTTTCCTATATATATATATATATACAGTGGCAGGGAAGAGTGTATCAATGTTTTTGACTTTTGACTTTGAGGAGTAATATCTCAGCAAGTAATCGAGTTAATATGAAGTGGCTAATTTTATTTGAACGCCCTATTGTCATAGAACCATTTGCAAATAGAATCACGTGCTTAGCTTTACTAAATATCAAGTTATGGGCATTTAAAAACAATGTAAACATTGATACACTTTTTCCTGCTACTCTAAAAAAAAATAAAAATTGTTTCTTTAATAAAATAAACAAGCATGAGTCTAATTAATAATTTTTTTAACAACCCTACATACTCTGCATGTACAATTACTTATTTATTGCACTTTAGCTCATTTATCTAATCACGTGTCTGGCATAAAAAAAAAAATAAGAAATCTATTTTTTAGCAATAATACAGTGGTGGTAGCTCCTGAAAAATCATTACAAATCTTAACCTAAGTATTGCCACAGTGTATTATCTTGATATCTAATTGTTTTACAAAAACTTTGTTGCAAAACTAGGCTACCAATCAAAAATTATAGTGTGGGATAGGTTTACTTGCAATCATATTTTAATATCTGAGAAAAAAACACCAGCAAATGTTGCCAAATTGCTTGAAAAGTAGCTTTTCACATGTGTACATCTTGTTATAGTACAAAAATGTTTATATGCAAATAATTGGTGTATTGATCTAAGAATAAAAAACATTAGTCGTTTCCAATAAATGTGAGTTAGCATTTTGACTAATCAAATGTCAATAAAGAATGCACTCTAGTAAACTAAAAATGTGTTTTGTGATTATAACATACTATTATCATTTTGTTTGGTATAAATATATTAATTTACAGCTGGAAAAATGATGCTATGAAAACAAAATAGAGTCATGTTTGAAAAACAGTCATGTTAAAAGATAAAAACATTAAACTTTAAAGCTGTGTCACTGTTGTGTGAAATGATTAAATTAACTAAAAAACACACATGACCAGCATTACCAGATAAACAATCTCTAATGTGATCTTAATTTTTAATTTACTGATTTCAAAATTTGAATTAATTAAATGTTGATTTTCAGAATTGAAACATCAAGCATAGCACAAAATTACTTCAGAAATGGCAAACTGAGCAGTCATTTAAGATTCAAAGGTAGCCTGCACAGTTTCTAGAATTGAAAATTACTAGTGACATGAGAGTTATGGTCAAGAATTTCTAGTAGTGCTATGATATGTGACTGCTTATTGGCGTGAACAAACACTGGGTAAAAAATGTGGAAACATAATACACAATCACCAAAAAGATATGTCAAATAGTAACAGGCAATGGGTCTAATTGTTAGTCACAAATTAGTTTTAACAAAGAACATTTAATGTAGGATTAAATAATTTTAATTTATTAAATTTATTATTATTAAAAAAGCAGGAAAAAAAGAATAAATACAGAGGTAATTTTCTAATACGCATAATTTTGTATTTAGTAAAGCTAAGCACATTATTCTATTTGCAACATGTACCACAACAATAGGGCTTTTATATAAAAATGACGAATTGTTATTATCTTTGTTACTTGTTGAAATATTACTCTCCAAGGTCAAAAGTTCAAATCATTGATGCACTCTTACCTGCCACTGTATCTAGTCTACTTATGGTGGTAGTATTCTTCTCAGTCAAAATTGAAAAACACTGATGCACTTTTTGATGTCACTGTACATGCAGAAAGTGTAGGGTAATTAATTAAGATAAGCTTAATTAGTTTTATTCTTGTTTCATATATAAAAACAATTTTTTCTTAAGTAGCTGGCAGAAGTATATTTGTGCAGAGGTTTTTTTTGTGCCTATAAATTTTTAGTATTCAAATCTACAAGTGTGTTTTTATTTGCAGCATGTAATATTTCATAAAGGCTATAAAAAAACTCGGTTTTTAAACCCTACTGGTTGAGATATTACTACCTAAAGTCAAATATTAAAACAATGATACACTTTTGTTATTACTGTAGATATTCATTTGTTGCCGTTGCAATTGCACATGCTTTATAAATAAAATGTGATCACATGGCTAAAAAATTTATTTTCTTTCGTTTTTTTGTAAATTCTTTTTCATTTGAATTTTTTTTAAAAAATAAGTCTTTTTACAATTGAAAAAGTTGTTTTGCATATAGTTCTTATTTTGAAAACTTCTTGAAAATTATTAGCTATCTTTTTTCTCCCTACATTTTTAATTCTATTTATTTACTATATTTATTATTTTACAGTTGATCTGTACATTATTTTTGTAACCCCTGCCATGTATTTCAATCCAACTCATACTTTTATTGTATTTTTCTTGTGCGTTCTAGCCCAATGGTTGCCTGTGAATGCTTGGAATACAGTTTCCCTTGAGCAGAGTTTGTTTCCTAGTGTAACACTTGATACTCTAATAGTTTTTATTCCTGAAAAAAACTCTGAACCTAACATTACCTTTTCAGAGGCTAAACAGTTAACAAACTCAATTTTCAGTCCATCTGGCTATGGACTGTCAACTAGATACAGTGAGTACTCTTCAGGTTCAATAAACATGACTGGACTTATAGACTCTGGTGATACTTATGTTTCTGTAAAGTATATTGAGAAAGGTGTAGATTCTTGTGATCGTGGGACCATCATTGATGGTGTCTATGCCGACATTGACCCTATTAAACCCTCTAGATTAATTATTGTTCAGAATACAAAGAAACCTGAATGTTCAGGCTATGCTGATAACAGTGGCACTGTTACTATGGTTTGGACATTGGATGCACTTAACCCACATGTTCTCTTTCATGAGCTTGGTCATAGTCTTTCCTTTCCTCATCCTGCAACATCACTGTGCTATTCAAAAAAGTCAGTTGTAACAATGAGCAATAACTGCACTTCAGTGGATGGTGACAATTTCCAAAACATGGGTGTTATTTCACATGATCAGCCATGGTATCAAGCTAACAGCTTTAAAAACGTAGCTACAAATATCAGTGGAATAATGGAATACAGTTCATATAATCGCCTATCTTCAACATGGCCCATGCTTAAAGAGTCTAATGTTTTTGATATTGCAGGAAATGGTACTTTTAAGATATTCAACAGTGAAACTTCATCAATTGGAAATAAAACAGCAACACTGCGTATTCCGCTCAATCCACCTATAAAGATTTCAGATGATATTGTTTCAACAAACACAACTTATCATACTCATTACTATGTTGATTTTACTCAACGTCGCCCTAATACTGATGCTGGTGGCCTTTATAATTATGTAATTATCCGTTCTGCACCAGACCATAGATCAAAGCATACATATGTTACTCGTTTTTTGACTGCTTTGTCCCAGGATGATACCTCCTTTAATACAACATTCTTTGACAACTATCGCGGAATCAGAATTAATCTTACTTCAATATCTGATGATGGTGCAACTGTAAATGTAACCTTTCCGCCAACCTATTCATTGTCTCAAAATGTTAATCAGTGCTATTTTTCTGCTGTAATAAACTCGACATATGCTGTTACAGTCAATGACAACAATATTTGCAGGGGATTATCTCGTGATAACCTTCCTTCCACTGGTACTTTTAATGGAACACATTGTCTTATTCCCTATAGTAACATTGGTCATATTGTCCCATTACCTAATCTTGAGTTCCTTCATTGTCTCAATACCCCAGAATGGATAACGCTGGAAAACTCAACAATGGACAGCTATTTTGACATTTGGAATAAAAGTGACATGTTTGTCTGCAAGGCTGAATATGAAGGTGACATCTACCAGGGTCGTGGTGCAGCAGGAGAGTGTTGCTTTTATTACAATGATGGTGAGCATTGTGTAAGAGATGACCCCACGATAGTATATCTTTCATGGCTTACATTCTAGTTTTTTATTACTTAGTTTTAGTTTTGCAATAACATTCAATAAAACTTATAAACACTAACATTACTAATTCACACAAATAATAATATAAATTTAAATAACAGTAATTTGAGAATTTACCAGAAACTAAGTTGTTTCAATCACATTTTTCCAATACAGCTGAATTTGCAAACTTTTATGTTTTCAATTATTAATAGAGACTGCACTACTAAATTATAGTTTACAAATTTTGCTGATATGTTTCAAAAATTTACTCTATCAGTTTTTATCTGAAAAATTAATATTTATTAATTAGGGCAGCTTAACACAATAGCGCACATTTCTTCTTTGCAATAATTGGCACTTCTTTTAAATTCTTGGCGTTTATATGTCAAAGATTTTTATTTCTTTATATTCTTTTTTGTCATTCTATTTTTTTTTTCTTGGCATGCCTTTTTAATATGAATTAATTTGTATAAAGAAAAGCATGTATTAAATAATTAATTCATTTAATTCCGTACTCACTGGCTTTAGCAAAGCGAATTCTCTAGAACGCACTTGTATCCGCCGTCTATAAAACAGCCAACTTTTCCCATGTTGAATTTTAGTTTAAACTAGTTTCATTTTGTTTATTCTTTTAATTTTTTCTTTTTAATTTTTTGTTATAGTGTATTAATGTCCGTAGCTAATGTCGATAATCAAAGTCATGATTTGCTGGAAACGCAAATAAACTTTTACATGTGTCTTTCGCAGTACACGCCTATATCTGATAGGGGCTCGACGCTTGGTAGCCAACTGTTTGACAATATAGGTATTGGTGTTCTTGAAAATATGATTCGGCTGTGTAACCCAGCATTAAATTTGTCAGAGGATGCAATTGAAGCAAGCATTGTCAAACAGATGAATGCTCAGCAACAGCTAGTTAAACAAAAATATAATGATATGCTCACAATCTTGAGAAAGCTTCGGAGCAAATTTGGTAAAAC
>JANBSE010000208.1:0-15028 GCA_027578475.1 Coemansia sp. RSA 2607
GTGTTTGCTGATGAGCAGGATGGCGAAGGGCATCCACAGCCAGCGCTACTGCTTCCACCGCAGCTGGAACAGTGCGACTCGAGGGACTCGTAAACAGTGTGCGTGTTTGCAGAGCAAGAGTTTGACTCACAGTGTGACTCGACGGATTGGTAAACGGTATGAGTGTTTGCAGGGGACGCATTGGTCTGGCAGTGAGATTCTATAGACTCGTAAATGGTGTGGGTATTAAGCTGGGACACTGGAGCATGGCCAGTCTCAATAGACTCATAGACAAGGTGAGTTTTCTGGCTGTTAGGCGCAACCTTGCCACACTCGATGTGTTCAAGCACAGCGTGTGTCGGGCATACAGGCTCGCCAGATTTGTGCTCTTCGACTGACTCGTAGACGGTGTGTGTGTTTTGTGACTCGACAGGTGCGATACCTGTCTCGACAGACTTGAAAACAATGTGTGTTGATTGACTGCTAGGAGTTACGCACCCGGTTTCAACTGCCACAAGAGCTGTTGGAGTTGGGGCGCATGAGTGATTGTCTGAGCTGCAACCACAGGCTGAAGAGGTAGGCGCCTGGCTTCCGCAGCTAACCGAAACAAGCACAGTGTGGTATGTGTTGTCGCCTGCACAAGTGTTTGCTGCACCACATGTGCAGTGTCCTCCGCAGATGCAGTTGTTTCCGCATTTGCCGCCACAGTGGCAACCGGTCTCGATCGATTCATAGGCAGTATGTGTTGACTGAGCATTGCAGCTAGAAGAGCAAATACTTGAAACAGCGTTGTGCTCGACAGGAAGGGCAGACTCGTCGTCAGAGTCAGACTCGGGCTCGGCATCGGTTTGAACTGCTTCAAACAGCTGCTTGCCAACAGTAGTCACGGATTCCTCGTCATTGTTTAGGATCGAAAGAACGGCACGACCAAAGCAGTCAGCCTCATCAACCTCGCTTACTGGCTTGCATGTCTCGGTGGTTGGCTTGCACTCGGGCTCGGGCTCACACTCGTCGTGGTGATGCTTGTGCTTGTGCTTGTGGCCATGCTTGTGCTTATGCTTATGCTTGTGACCCGAGTCTTCGCACTCACTGCTGGTCTCACCGCAGGTGGATGTTGGCTTGCATGTGTCGCTGGTCGTTGGGCAGGTGGGTGTGCAGCACTCGTCGTCAGATTCATGGTCCGAATCACAGTCGTCATTCTTATGCTTGTGCTTGTGCTCGTGTTTGTGCTTGTGGCCATGCTTGTGCTTGTGTTTATGCTTGTGGTCAGAGTCGTCACATTCATTAGAGCAAGCCTCTACGCATGAGTTAGTCATAGTGTTTGTCTCGATAGACACATAGACTGTGTGGGTATTGTGACCATTGCCGCAGTTACAGTCGCACACGCGTGATGATGAGCTGGCAGAGTTGACTGCTGGCTGTGGTGGAGATGCGCCATACGCTGGATGAGCTATGGTAGTGTAATAAGAAGGTGCCTGGGTACCGTAGGAGGGTGCCTGGGTGCTATAGTATGGATCCTGAGTAGCATATGCAGGCGCCTGAGTGCCGTAAGCAGGTGCCTGTGTGTCATATACAGGCGCCTGGGTTGGCTGATAGACATTTGTTGCCTGGTTAAGCTGCATCGCAGATTGTAGAGAAAACAGAAGCTGAGGGAATGGAATGGTCTCCGGGACAACAGCGGCAAACGGTGCATTTATAGCCTGACGAGGTGCACCAACATTGTAGAAAGCAGCAGGAGTCACATAGGCGGCAGCAGCAGCAGTGCTAGGGGCAGCCGGGTAGGCGGCATACTGTGGGCTATAGTCGGATTCTGCGGCTGGTGCAACGTAAGCGCTGCTCTGAGCGCTGGTGCTCGCTTGCTGGGTCGGAGCGTTGTATCCCTGAGACATGGCAAAGTTCTCCATATCATGCGAGAAAGCCTCTGGTCTGTCGAAGATGGCCTTGAGATCGTCGTTGCCACCAATGGCATGATCTTCGTGCTTAGCTTCATGCGGATTGTAGTCAATGTCAATCTCTACAAGGTTCTGACCGTGGAGACGCATACCGCCGGTCTTGCTGCGGATGGTGCTTGGACCGTTCGACTTGTCGATAGCATCAGGGTACCCAGCAGCAGCAAATTTGTTAGCATATGGCTGAACCGGCTGAGGTGCAGCATTCGGGTAGCTGGGGTATCCGGTAGCAGCCGAGGTGGGCGCGACAGGGTTGGCTGAATAGTTGACTTGGGCGTTGTCGGCCTTGTACGGACCGCAGTTTGCATGGAAGGGGCTTTCTTGACTGTATGCAGGTCCAGCGCCGCATGTAAGCGACGCCTGCTCGCCGCCGACGTACTTGCTAAGTTCGGGGCTGGTTCCATCGGCAGACGCACACTTTAGGGTTCCAGGCATGTAGTTGCTTGTGCTGTTAGACGTTCCACACACAATAGCATGGCCGTTCTTGTCGCATACTGGTGCAGGTGCAGGCGCAGGCTCATAGACTGCTGGCGCATTGGTTGGAGCCGCTACGACAGCGCCAGTGCCAGGTCCATAGTAGACGCCTTGTCCGAGCTGGTTGCTGGAAGTGCCTTCGACGCACTGATGTGCTTCGGTATCATCGATCTTATATCCGCGGCTTACGTCATCTGGCTGGTCGCACTTGTACTTTTGCGCATTGGTTACCTGGACGATGACCAATGGCAGTAGTCCGACAAGATTATAGCTGTATCTCATCGTGGTAAAATAAACAAATGGCAATAGTTAGGCAAGTGAAATGCCAATGAATAACAATATATATGTTTGAAATAACAACGGTACAAAAGTCAAGAGAAAAAAGAGTCGGCCGGATAAGTAGCTTGACCGGCGCGGCTTGTACTTAAGGCAGTCACCAGTATTGAACTCTAGCGATAGTCTTGTGTAAGCGTCGCGTTTGCAGATTAAAACATACAAGGTAGTAACTAGAGTCCTACCAGAGTCATGTTTTGCTCGTATGAGATTAGAGACGATTCTAACATTGGTAAAACCGGTGTTTAGCCAGGAACCAGCGTGTTTCTCCACTAATCAAATATGATTTATAACTCGACGAAATAATGTTTCGCCCCCCGCACACGCACATACATGTATCCAAATAAACAACAAATACATTTGAACCTTTTAAAAAAAGCAGTTGCATGAGTAGTAGGAGACGTCGTGCAACAAAAATGGCACGTACTGAAACAGCGGGGGTTCAAAGAAAATTGTCTCCTTACCAAACATACATGCAAATTTTTTGTTACGAAACGGGAAAATGAACGAAAAGAGATGAGAATACTGTTCAAAAGGTCCGATCTTTATATGAGCCAAGCGCGGATCCCAGCGATGAAATGTCTCTCTGCAGCTGGAGGTCTTTGAGCTGATCTTTTTGCTGTTTGAAATCGTCTTTCCTCAAACGGTCCAGCTGCATTCTGTCGATTGAGTAGTAGCTATCAGATCCCTCCCTAGTCAGTATACCGTTAAAACGTTCACTAAGCTTCTGCAATCGTTTTGACAAAGCATCGGTGGACTTTTCGATCTTTTCCTCTTCGCGGTTAGTGATTGCGTCGATTGCCGTATCAGGATACTGAAAGATGTGATATGGCAAAAGTCGTTGAATGACGTCCTGTGTGCCGCTAAATGGCGTGTGCCAGTCTACTTCTCCAACCATACGGTGGTCCATGGCAAGAGCTTCTTGGAAGCGCTTACTGATCTCTGTCTCATAACTTATTTGATCAGGAGCCCGACGCCTTTCGGATAACGTCTTGAGCCCCTTTCGAACAAGCTCAGGGTGTATATAGTTAGAAGTCGGCGTTTTACGTAGGGGAGGTGGACGCGGTGTTGTAGGTGTTGTCGCCGACGACTCGGCCGTATCTGGTGCATCTTTCCGCTTTTTTACTGAGTACTTGCCGGTTTTAATGTACTTGCGCTTTTGCTGGGAATACGTGCCATTCCCAGCTGTTGGCGTGTGCAGATACCCTTCCTGCTCTGCTCCCGAGTCAACGTCTGGGGATGGAGATACCTCTCTGGACGAAGGTAGCGAGCTGCGTGGCGACGGCCGAATGCTCCTCATGCTCAAATCTAGTGGATTGCGCCCTACACCCGCCTCCCGATCGTACATGCTTGCAAGCTGCTTTGCCTGACCCTTTGTCAAGGCCTTGAGAATCTTTAGAAGCGATTCTGAAGAAGCCACGTCCGCATTGGTGGTAGTATCAATAATACTGCCAAGCTCAACAGGCGGATTTAGCCTTCGTAAAACCTCTGCTGGACCACTGATCAGCTTAAGATAGGCAGACTGGTACATTTTTTCCAATGCCGATAGTTCTGGCTGCGCAGGTGTGCTAGAACGTGGCGGGCGTGGTTGCAATGGGCTTTGGCGCTGATGCTGCAGGCGCGGTGTAGATGCTGATGTAGTGTTCGGGGTTAATAGTTGCGTTGACGTTCCGCTGGTGGCGGAGACCGAACGAGGAGTGACCTGACCGCTGCTAGGCGCCGATGCTAGAGGCGTGGTAGGCTGGCGGGGTGCAAGGCTTGGTAGTGAAGGTCGCGACCGCCCTGTTCCCGAAATGCCTGTTAAAATTGGGGTTGACGAAGATGTAGTAAGAGGAGGGGGCCGTGGTCGCGCTGTGGTCGGACCAGAAGTTCTTTGCAGATTAGTCGCATTCGCAGCACGCTGCTGTGGCCGAGCACTGACGCTCCCATCCGGCGGCCGCCCAACACTGGTAGATGCGCTTTGCCTCATTCGTTGTATTTCGGCCATAACCTTTCCTCTCTGCTCCGGTGTCAGCGATGATACAGGCCTATTGTTTACAAGCCTGTATATAATAGTATGTTCCTTGCGGACAACTTCAATAGTCACGCCAGCTATCGTGACCCGGCGCAAGATCTGAACATCGTCGCTGTTACTGTTATCCTGCCGAGTGGCAGGACTGGAGGGCAGCGGCGTTGCCGTTCCATTTTGCGGCATATCTTGACTTGCTGATGTCGCCGCTGTTGTTGTTGGTAGTCCGGCGGATGGCGGCGGAGTAGGCGCGCCTGCAGCAATAAGCGGTGTCCTTTCCAAGGAAGTTTTCTGGAGTAGTAAAGGCAGGCTAGGCTTATAGTCGCCGCTCTGTGTGTCTGATCTGGACTGTGTGTTTGATTTCGAATCGGCTGGCGCTGGCACCATCCGAAAAATGAGAGACAGATTTGGCTAGCATTTCCGCAATAAAAACTTTTAGTGTCAAATTAGTGCATAGAATACATTACAGCAAGCGTGTGTATCGAGGAAAGAAAAGCTGACGCCGAAGAGAATAGAAACGACCCAAACGTACCTTGCGCTTTTTTTTAGGAAAATATAGTTGACGTCGTGTTTGCTTGGTTGAATTGCTTGAAAATTGGAACAAATGCTGTTGGTCCACGCGTCAAATATCCTGAGAGTGAACCGAGTGCGAGAAAAATATTTTTTTTTATTTCAAGCGCGTTGGCCACCAAAAAACAATCGAAAGATTAGGCTGATCAAATTGGACTTTTGTAGACACGTGCTGCAGTTTGGGTTTGTGCGGGACGCTCGGCCGCCGTCATCGGCCGTGCACAGCGGCGTATTTATGCCG
This sequence comes from Coemansia sp. RSA 2607, assembly GCA_027578475.1. Taxonomy (NCBI): domain Eukaryota; kingdom Fungi; phylum Kickxellomycota; class Kickxellomycetes; order Kickxellales; family Kickxellaceae; genus Coemansia; species Coemansia sp. RSA 2607. The sequence goes on from JANBSE010000208.1 coordinate 5,555, forward strand.
TCTTCTCACATGCAGCCAAGGAGCGTTGTCGTGTCTTCTGGGAAGAACATGTCGTTACCAACAATTATTTTTCACTTTTCTTTAACTCTAGACACAATTTTTGTAAAAACATAGCTACCAAATTTTTAGATGTCAGACACTTTTGACGCCAACACAGCTCCGTTCAACGAGCGCACGCTAGAACTCGAAGAAGTCGGTCCAGACACGTATTTGTCGGTTGATCTCTGGCGCCCCAAGGGCAACCGTGGTGTGTTTGGTGGCCAGGTGATTGGCCAGGCGCTTACTGCAGCGGCAAAGACAGTCAGCAGTCCGTTCCGGTGCAACTCGATCCACTGCTACTTTCTTGCGGCCGGGAACAACACCGAGATGATCGCATACGAGGTACGGCGCATCCGCCAGGGCGCGTCTTACTGCTCCCGCCTGGTTGTAGCCAAACAGAGCGGCCGGGTTATCTTTATTGCCACGGTCAGTTTCCAGCGGCCTGAGCCATCTGTCCTGAGCCACCAGTACGTAATGCCCCAGGTGCCGTCGCCAGAATCTCTGGTCAGCCGCGAGGCTCTGATTTTGCGCGGCGAAGCTGAGGGTGATACATTCAAAGCCGATGAGATCAGCAATCTGCCTGTTGAGACCCGTCCGGTGCCGCAAAAAGAACTCAAGGGACTTCCAGTCAACGCGATCTGGTTGCGCGCCCGCGGCGATATGAGCCAGCTTGGCCACTGCCACCACCAGAGCATGCTAGCATACGCGTCGGACTTTGCGCTGATCAGCACGGCATTGCGGCCATTTAGAATGAATAGCCCGGATGCAAAGCACAAGCTGTCGATGCTGGTCAGTCTGGACCATACGATCTGGTTCCATGAGCCGTTTAGGGCTGACGACTGGCTTCTGTATGTAATGGAGAGTCCGCGCACGGCAAGTGGACGTGGGCTGGCGTTTGGAAGGATATACAGCCGCGATGGCGTGCTGGTTGCGTCAACGGCTCAAGAGGGCGTCGCCCGTGGCGTCGATTTGGGATCGGATCACAAGACGATCGAGTTTATTCATCGTATAACCTCTCGAGAGGCAGATGACAGGGCAAAGCTGTAAACTGACGTGGTTTTTTTGCTGGGGTTCCATGCGATTTCAGCACTGCAGGATGCGCAGCTTATCACATTGCTTTTTTCATTTTTGCCTGTTCTTGTTCCGTTTCCGAATATTTTTCCGACATTTTTATTTCGACTATAGAAACATACACTTATTTGAAATGCGGAGAGTTGCTGGAAGCGTTCCTTGTATGCGGTTGTCTTCTATCTCAGCTGGGCGGCAAGGCAGAACGACCTCCAGCATATTTGTCCGTAGGCTACAGACAGTCAGCACAGCGGCCAGCCATCCAAGCAGCAAGACAGCACACGAGGTATCCAACGAAGACGAGCGCACGCTGCGTGACATATTTGACCTACCGACCAAAACGACGCTTGGATCACGGTGGTACCATCAGGGCCAGCCAACAGGTCTTCTGATGGAGACACGGTTTGTGTCGCCAAAGTCGTTCCGCAAAGCAGGCAAGCAGGCGGTGGCCGAGGCACAGGAGCTCGTATCCCGGATTCTGCAAGCGCAGACAGACTCTGAAAGGCAGCAGGTGCTCAAGTGTCTAGACCAGCTAAGTGATGCGCTGTGTCGGGTGATGGACGTGGCCGAGCTTGTGCGCCAGGTGCATCCTGACAGTGCCTGGCAGAAGGCGGCTGACGATGTCTATGCCGAGATGTTTGACTATATGAATGGGCTTAACACTCATGTCGGGTTGTATCGCAAGCTGGTTGAAGTCATGGACGATCCTGCGAGCAGCAAGATGTTCAGTCAGGTCGAATGGGAAGCAGCACTGTCGTTCAGGCGCGATTTCGAGCGCTCTGGCATTCATCTGTCAGAAAAGGCGCATGAGCAGTTTGTCAGGCTGTCGGCTGGCATTCACGAGCATTCGCGGGGATTCCTTCGCGCCCAGTCACTGCCACTGACCAAGGACCAGACGATCGATGTTCCTCTCGATCACCTAAGGTGGCTGCCATCGTATGCGGCTATGGAAATCTTGCAGGCTTCGCAATCGCACAAGCACGCCGACGGGAAAACGTATGTGCGGCTTGAGCCAGACGACTACGCAGCGCACTACATTTTACGCGATTGCGAGGACGAAGGTACGCGCGAGCTAGTGTTTCGTGCATGGCAGAGGGGCTCGTCGGAAGCTGTGCAGTCCTTGGAGGCTATGCTAAAGCAGCGTCTCGATCTGGCGCACACCGTCGGGTATGAGTCGTTTGGTCACATGATGCTGGAGGACAAGATGGCAAAGTCGCCCAGCCATGTCAACGAGTTTTTGCGAGGTCTGGCTACTCATGCTAGTCCACGGTGGACGGCTGTCGCACAGTCTCTTAAAGCAACCAAAGGATCTGACGTCTACCCCTGGGACCGCGAGCACCTTGTCTCGCGCCAGCATATAGAAAGCGGTGCGCTACCGTCATTGATGCCGTATTTCAGCCTTGGTCGCGTCATTCTGGGTCTCTCGCGAGTGTTCAAGAGTTTGTATGGCGTCGAGTTGCGTGCAGCCATTCCGCAGCCCGGCGAAATATGGCACCCGGAGGTGCGCAAGCTTGAGGCCATTGACGAGCAGGGTCAGCTACTGGGTCTGGTCTACTGCGACGTGTTTGCCCGCCCAAGCAAATCACATGTTGGCGCAGCGCACTTTACCTCTCGTTGTGCTCGTCGCATTGACGACGATATCAGCGTAAGCGGGAGCGACGCCGGCTATTCGAGTCAGACTGTGGTCGAGCGCGATGGCAAAAAGTTCCAGCTGCCTGTCGTGGTCTTGATCTGCGACTTCCCTGCTCCTTCCGAAGGCGCGCCGCCATTGCTGACGTGGAGCAACGTCGAGACCATTTTCCACGAAATGGGCCACGCAATACACTCGATGTTGGGTCAGAACGGGTATCACAATGTAGCAGGCACCAGGTGTCCCGTGGACTTTGTCGAGTTGCCGTCAATTATGATGGAGCATTTTGCCAGGTCGCCCAGCGTGCTCTCGCTGTTTGCCTTGCATTACAAGACCGATGAGCCGCTACCGGTAGAGCTTATCAGAAAGCAGGCTGAGCTGCGCCGCCAGTCGAGCGCTCTGGACCTGCACGCGCAGCTGTTCATGTCGGCTCTGGACCAGCGCTACCACTCGGCGCAACTCTACGCATCGGGCGAGGGCAAAGCAGTGACCGATGGCTGGTCAACGCGTGTTCTGGCAGAGGTTCACAGAGACAGCATGTTCACTGGCCCAGACTCTAGCCCTGCCAACAGCATGCTGTCATATGTCAGAGGCACCAGGTGGCAATCGCGATTTACCCATTTGATCGGCTACGGCGCCTCGTACTACGCGTATCTGTTCGACCGCGTACTTGCAGGTCAGGTCTGGAACCGCGTGTTTAACGGCGATTATCCGCACAGCCAATCAACTTACCAAAATGGCATGTTTAATCCGCTGAATCGCGACGCTGGCGAGCGGTTCAAGAACGAGGTTCTGCGCTGGGGCGGCGGTCGCAACCCGTGGCTCAGTTTGGCAGCCGTGCTGGACAACGGACGCACGCCAAGTGCTGATATCGAAGCCATTTCTCAGGGCGACAGATCTGCTATGCGCACTGTTGGCAGCTGGCAGCTGCCTGATATTTGAGCTAAAGTTGCTTTTTTAAATTATTGAACAACCTCTAATTGTACTTGTTAATAAACCAGCATACGACCACCACACCGACCACAGCGACGCCGACTTCGAGCGCCGTGTCCATGATCTGCTTGCGCGTAACCTTGAGCTTGATCTTCTTTGGCGTGCGGCATCCGTCCTCATTGCAGTAATCCTCATCGCTATCGACATCCTCAACAGGTTCATTCTCTTTTGCGTCCGCTTTCTCATCAACAGTTCCGCCACCAGCAGTTGCCTCTTTGGTCTGTGGCTTGGTGCCGCCATTCTTGCGGCGCTGGAGCCTAGACTCGACATACTCGACACGCCCTTCGACCTCCTTCAGAAGCGCCTTGATCCGAGTGTTGTTGGGCTCAATCTCAATGGCCTTCTTCAGCGCCACCAAAGCCTGCTCAATCTTGCTCTCGTTGCTCAGAATAAGACCCTTGAGATAATATCCTTTGACCCATTGGGGCTCAAGTGCAATACACTGTTCGGCGTGTTTGAGCGCCTGCGTCCACTTTTTCAGCTCAATAAGCGTCATACACGTGTTGCTGTGCAGCTTGGCGTTGTACAGGTCGTACCCGAGCCCATTCCTATAGTACTCCAGGGCCTTGGCCCAATTCTTCTCCCTAAACTCGGCATTACCCTTTTCCTTCCACTCTTCGGCTGTCTGCTGCTCCTTCTTCCGATCATCTTCGTCGCCGCTGTCGGTTTTGTCGCGGCCAAGCTTGTGCTCAATCGCATTCTTGCGCATCATTGCACTTTTGGCTTCGTCAAGCTGGCCCAGCTCCTTGTGCGCCTTCGCCATGCGCATCAGTGCCAGAGAATGCACTGTCGTGCAGCCTTCGTCGCCGTGTCCCTCGATATCCGAGTTAAGGAACTGGAGAACCTTTTGGCAGTCCTCTATAACTCCAGGGTATTGCTTGAGCTGGAGCCGGCAGGTTGCTCGGGAAAGCAGCGGGAGAGGCGACTGAACGGGAAGTGCACAGAGTTCGTCGAACTTTTCAAGGGCACTGGTAAAGTCGTCGGTCTTGAGAAACTCTTGCGCCTCGGCAAGCAAGAGCATCGGGTCCGGAGGCGGTGCCTGGGGCTCCCTGTTAAAGAAGGAAAGAACCATTTTGTGAACAGAAGCGAAATATTTGAATGAATGCGGAATGAAGTGAAGAGAGAAAATGAATACTCAAAAGGGGGCGGGGCGATTTTTCAAAACTTTTTTTGAAACAACAGTTATTAATCAAACATTGGAGATAATATGGTACTTGCATGAGACGACTCATGGCAGGAACGGCGGACGGCCACCGATCTGGGCATCGGGCAAATCCTTTAGGTAGCGCTCAACCAGAGCACGGCAGTTTTGCATGTGGTTGACGCTTTCCCGATGGTAGCACTCGGCAAGCTTTTCACGCACAATACGCAGCTTCATAATCTTGACCCACTTATCACGAACCAGACGATCCCTGTTATCGAACAGCTCTACAAGATACATCAACAACATTTCAAATACAGGACACATACGCTGAGCGGCTTGTTAGAACTTGAATTTCATTTAAGGAGTCGTTCACTATGCTGAATTTGATTTTGTTTCATTTTCAATAACGTACCTGCGCGGTCCGCGGTATACAGAGTTTCGCGGGTTGCCTTGACTGGTCCGTTAGTTGACATTCCTAATAGTTTCTTGTGAATGAAAAAAGTACAAAATGAGAAATCTAGAGCGAGTTAAGCTGTTATAGTGCCAATTCGAATTTGGGTCACGCAGTTATCATTGATCGCAGATTATAATCAAAATGATTAATTCCTGAGATCAAGTACCGCCTCTTTTAAAAAAATATTTTGAAGGCATCGCTTTTCGTTTCTAAAACACGCTTCTAAAATACTTTTTCTATACCACACTTTAAAAATGAGCACACTCAAAACACAAAACGCGACAGTATTCGGTTTAAACGATAGTTCCCTTGAAAGTCTGTTGAGTCAGGCAAGGGAATCCATGGCACAAAAGAGCAAGGCGGCCGAAGTAGCAGCCAAAACAGAGAAGAGCAGCAGCAAGCCAGCAGCACTTGCTGTATCGTTAAGGTTTGATGCAGGCGTTCGTATGGGAAGCTCAGAGCTCTTGCAGACTGATCAGACTACAGGCATGACTAGACTTAACACGGAGCGGGTCTATGAAGAAATGACCTCAGGCTCATCTTCGGGCTCGGGTGTCGACGCTATCCTTAGTGGTGTCAAAGCAGCAGCAGATCCTACAGTCAAGCACAAGACCAGAAAGGAGATTGTTGACGACAAGAGTAAGCATGCAGGCAAAAAGTGGTTTGGGATGAAGGCTCCCGTTCTTACACCAGAGTTAAAAAACGATGTGCGTGTGCTTCAGTTGCGCAATGTTCTTGATCCAAAGCGTTTCTACAAGAAGGACTCTGGAACAAAAAAGATCCCAAAGTACTTTGAGATGGGAACGATCATCGAAGGTCCTACAGAGTTCTACTCGGCAAGACTCACAAAGAAGGAGCGCAAGACTAATCTGGTTGACGAGCTTCTTGCTGACAAACAAGCGAGGGACTACTTTAAGCGCAAGGTTGGTGAAATCCACACTAAAAACAACAGTGGTCTCAAAGGTCGTAAATCGCAGGGACCAAAGAAGTTTAAGGGTGGTAGCTCTAAAAAGTAGTTTTAATATAAAATACACTTCAGTTCAAAAGTTACGTTACGCTGCGAATTGGGTGACACCAGTCTACAACATGGTTTCTAAACCTCGCTTTGGTGTGAAATTTTGTATATTAATGGCTAGAAACCAACGCCGAATTACAGGGTGTCTTAACATGTGTGAGTCCTACTAAGGCGCTATAGGATCCAACAGTTAGCGCAAATGCTAGGTCTGAAGAAAGCCTGTACACACTCATACTCGCTAATTCTACTGATATCGCTGTTGCCTTGAGTACCATTTATAAAACGTAGAAACAGACTTTTCAAAAGCTATTCAGGCACAGTTTTTTTTAATAAAGTAAAATAAACCGTTACATAGCCTTGCTATCACATCATTTACTCGCATATAATAATACACCTCTGCTTGTCTACTTTTGCTATTTCTCGTTTGCCATGTTTCAATTGTTTATTTTGTGTGTAGTTCAACACTGCCGTTGACTATTATGTATAAGCAACGAAATTATTTAAACATTGTTAAAGGTTTTCAGTATATGAGCTTCAGTCTCTATAATCGCACAGCCGCATAACATTAAACAACTCTATTATCATTTTCAGCGCCAGCTGACATTAGAGCCGTTTGAATTTGTCTTAATGTCGCTTTGCAAAGCGTGGCTAAAACAAAAGCTCAGTTTATTGTAAATTATAAGTTTAAATAACTTACACTTGTCTGATAGCATACATTGCGGTTGTTTATAACTATGTAAACTATTGTATTATCACACAAATATTATTAAAACTCTTTCAACAACGAGTAATCTAGCAACCTAGCGGCAGTCGATCGGATGTTGAGTTCCGAGCGACATTCGAACCGTCCATAGCCATCCTTTTTGCGCACAAGCTTTCGACAGATACTACCAATGCTTAACAAGTAATTTTGAGCCAATTACCAGTAGAGTTACTCTGGGTCTTCCAGGTCCAGAGCAGGGTCCTGCGAGTATTCCAGACGACCATCGAAAGCAATATTACACCAGATCACTTGAACAGAGATCTGGGATATTGCAAACATTCATGGAGAGCCATTCGGTACTAGATACATGTTGGCGTACTGGAATACACTTTCCACGTACCATTCCCGCTTTTCAGAGCGTCTGCAAGATGTGTATATTCAACCGTATATGGCACAAATATAACATTTTGCAATGCTGGAGGCTACAATCTGAAAGCGTCGTCAACAGTTACTCATGCAACTATCTCGGCTATACCAGATTCCAATATGGTCTCGGCATGCAGTACAATATTGGCAGCACTGCAGGAGCGCTACCAACACTGCACAGTTATGTCTGGCAACCTTCACCCACTGGCGTCATCATCACAAAAATCCAAAGAACTCAAGTGACGTGAGAAATCTACACAGTAGAGCTCTCCGAGGTTTTCGAGGTCGGAGGGAGAACTCCCGCGAGCATTCCAGATAACCAACAAAAGCAATATACACCAGTTTACAAAAGCAGATAACCCGGGATACTGCAATTATTTAGGGACAGCCATTCAATAGTAGAAACGTGTTAGCATACCGGAGTACGCTCCCACATAACGGTCAAATTTTTCAAGCGTCTGCACGGCGTGTATATCCAACCATCAATGGCGCAAATATAACTCCCGTACAATACTGGAGACTGTGTTCTAAAGCGTCTTGGACAGTCACTCATGCAACTGTCTCGGCTATAAAGAATTCCCCGTGTGGTTCAAACATGCTGTGCAACATCAGCAGCACCACAAGAATGCTACCGGAAATACAAAGACAAGTCTGGCAATCTTCGCGGCTGGTGATCAAAGCATCATGAGTCAAGTATTACCGCTAAAAACATTGGCATACCAACCTAGGCTTGTGTGCAAAATGAGCGACGAGGATGATCCGACCTACAATAAGTGTTAGTAATGTATGAATAAATATAACTATGAGAAAAACAGATGAAAGAGAAGCAAAAGCGAAAAGCACAGCGAGGAGAAGCGAGAACTAAAGTATCCATCTCGAACGAAAAAAAGAGACATTGGCATTTACGTCAGCCTTTTTCGCTTACATTCTGTGCCGCTACATTGTAACATACGTAAGTGTGTGTATGAGAGAGAGAGACAGAATCAGCCCATTGCCTATTTTAGCGTATGCTCATTTTTCTCCACTTTCACATAGCAGCGACAACCAAAGGCGGCTTGTCTGTGGTACTGTGCATGTCAGCGTACTCCACATGATCCATTGTTCTTGTTTTCTCCTTTTGAATGAAAAAGAGCTGGGGTTGGGCAGAGCGAACAACTAGACCCCAGTGGCCGCAGTCATTACTTAACAATATGTTTTACTCAGTTTAAAGAACTTTTGGAATGGCTTCGTGAGGAAAAAAACAAGCCAAAAATGGCATACGCAACGCAGAAAGTGCGACTTGGGTTATTTGCCCAAGAATTTGCACATGTATCGCCATACGCTCTTTCGCTTACAGCACTACTTTTCAAACGTTGGGTAAAAACTGGGGCTTACTTTTTCATAAGAAAAGCAAAAGTAGGTCATCGGCGCCACTTTTTTGTTATTTGCTTTGCATTGCATGATATTCTTTTTGCTCAGCTCCAAAAGAGCTTTAAGAAAGAGGAAATGCAATGTGCACTGTTTTGCCGTATGGCTGGCAAGCATAAAATATTGGCTGCTGCCAAGAAAAGTCTATATTTAGCATTTATGTTGCAGATGTAAATTACGTTCCTTGCCAAGGTGCTTGTTTTGTAAAAACAACTAAAACTTAACAATTATCTCCAACACGGAACACTGGCTACCTTTTACAATACTAGCCAATTTAGACATTGAATAAGAAAATTTTAGTTTGAAATTTTAATATAGCAAATATCGTCTATTCAAGCTCCAGAAAACACATTTGTCGAATATCGGCTACAACCGAAATTGCGGCGTGGTACATGAAAAATGATTGCCTCACACTTTCTCACAAAAGTGCACCGTTGTATGGCAAGTATCGTCTCGTACTCTGTCTTTTGAATTGAAGTGTTAATGAAAATTAAACGCTCGCCAAATGGGACAATGCCTTGAACACACTGAACGCACTGGTTGTTTTCAGCCAACATTGTAAAATTGCCCTGGCCATATATGCATTTATTGCGTG
>JANBSE010000209.1:0-15001 GCA_027578475.1 Coemansia sp. RSA 2607
AATCACCTGATTATGATGGGCCAATGAGAGGGCAGAAATTTCACTTTTTTTTGCAAAGTTTTTACGCTAGATAGACTAGCCCGTTAATAATTATAATTTACTATATTTATTATTTTTAAAACAGCAGGAAAAAGTGTATCAATGCAGAGGTAATTTTCAAATGCCCATAACTTTGTATTTAGTAAAGCTAAACACGTGATTCTATTTGCAAATGGTACTTTTACAATAGAGGTTTCAAATAAAAGTAGCCACCTCTTATTTACTTGACTACTTGCTGAGATATTACTTTTCAAAGTCAAAAGTCTAAAACATTGATACACTTTTACCTGCCACTGTATGGTTGGTAAATGTAAGAGTAAAACTCCGTTAACATATCTGAGTTGATCTTTAGAGTATCTGATAATAGATTGCAGTCCTAATACATGCTGCCAATTTGGATGTGCAGATGTTGGCTGTGTGTGCAGATCATGTGTGGAGCGTGTTTTATTCACCCTACTCCCCACGGATGCCTTGGGTCACCCACCATGCATGTCAGCGGATGTCGCCGGCTCCGGTACCATGGTCGCAGGTGTTCTAAACATTTGCGCATTGTTGTAGCCAAAGTGGCTGCCCGGTCCATCTGGAGATGGCGTTTCGGTGGCCTGCGCAGCCGCGCCCAGTCCTGGGCTAACTATTACCAGGCACTCAATCATGGCTCTTAACTCCTCAATGCTGCGCATGTACCCGCGCATCTCTTCCTGAGTAACAGGCTTCTTGTCTTCCCACAGCTCGGCGACAGCCGGTACGAGGACACTCAACGAAGCAACAGTCTCCACTGCTGCGCGTTTCTCCTGTACCTTAGCGATGGCTGCGGCTATGGCCAGTTTATTGCTATACAGATGGCTTACGCCTGAGGGTTTCTCACCACTATCCTTCTTCGATCCTGACATATCGTTCTGTTTTTGTATTTTTATATTTTCTTATGTTTTTGTGATTTTTATATGTGTATTTTTAGGGCCGGGTAAAAGGTATCAAGTAGACTGTTAAAACCCCGGAATAAGAATAGTAAATGAAAAAAAAATAAAGGAAAATAAGTGCGTGGCCAGGATGCGGTGCAGGCAACACTTGTACGACTTGGTTGCTTCAAAGATGCTCGAAAAGTAGGTATACCGGCTCTAGCAAGTGAGGGAAAGGCCATGTGGTATGTTCTCAGATGTTGCGATAAATAGACTTGCTTAATGGTTCACTCTTGATTTCCTTAGGACTCTACCGGATGCCGGCTTCTTATACCCTTGAAACTCGTCGCCTCTTCATTTCTCATCGCAAGTTTGTTTACCTCTTTCTCAGTTGAGCTCGCTGTTAACAATAGCCGCCAGTCAGTACATTCTCTGGACTGACTCGTCATACTCACCTCAGACAATGAAACCGCTCACATCAATGGCATCAGATGACCCGATTGTATCTGGCCCATTGACGTTTCCCTGAGCTGTCTGATGAGCGGAACGCTTGTCACATGATAACAACTTTACATTGGGTTGTCATTACTTGTCTGCCATGTATTGATTATTTTTTGAGTGACATTTCTTAATCCTAAATTTGTGGATAAAAAAAATAAGTACGCAACATTCCCATAAAACTTTTTTTTAAATTTTTGTAAACATTGTTTAATTTTCAAATGTGACTTTGATAAAAAATTGATCACTGGACTTGTAAAACATTTTACATATTTTTGTAATCATTCACCCAATCTTCATCAATCTTATATCCAAGGGCAGATAAATGTTTATATATCATTGGTCTTATATTATCAACAACATTTGGTGTTATAACACGTACTTCACTCCAATACATATTTGTTAAATATTCATATAGGTATATGTGCAACTTGTGAAAGTCTACCATGTAATTCTCTAGTGCTGATTCATAATCAATTAATTCAGATGTTGCTAATGATATTTTTCTAAATAAAATTATTTTATCTCTAACATGCAGCTCACCAGAATTGTAATTTTTAAATATATCAACAGAATAATGTTTGCTGTTGAACTGAGGAGAAAAATCAATTTCAATTAATTGGTTTTTATTATCTATTTCAAAAGAAACGTTGCATTCAATAAAATTTTCTATATCATCTAGTAATATTTTGTCCTTATATTTTTCATAAAAAGAATGCAAGTTTGAATCTGTGTTAATAAATATCATTTTATCTGCTGCTGCCATTTTAAGTTTTGTAAAAAATATACATTTTTTATTGTTTAAAACAAAAGTAAGTATATCATTGCATATATGAAAGTCCAAAGTTGGTTGCTTTAAATTGCTCCTATAATCATCGTTATAGATTCTAATGTAATAATTTAAGTAAACACATGTAACTTCTTCTATAATAAAATTAACTAATGGTAGATGAGTATTCTCCTTTAGGAAATCTTTAATGACATTTTTTAAATCATCAAAAAGCAAACTGCTGACATCGGTAATATTATATTCCATATTGCACAAAGTCTTTGATATTAATAATAGTATAATAATATTTTTTAAATGTATTTTACTGACACCTGTTCGAATATTTATAATTCACAAATTGAATTTGTACTTCAATAATTGCATTACTTAAATATGTTGTAAATTGTTTAACCAAGCAAAAATATTTTATTATAAAAAGTTTTTAAAAAAACTTAAATAGCAGTTTTCATTACATTGCTACTATGTATTTACATGTTTATTAATTTTTTTTATAAACAGTTTTTATATATTTAATATAAGTATAAAATAATTTCTTTATAATATGTACTTTAAATAATATATATTATGTGCAATAAATTTTATTATAAAGATAGTTCAAATATTTTTAAAAAAAGGTAAAAAATGTTTTACAAAAAAAAATTATATAAAAGATTTTAATTTAAAAAATTGTTTTTAATTAAAATGTAATTTATAAAAAAATTATTGGTAAAAAACAAAAAAATTTAAAAAAAGAATTTTTTAAAAAATAATTATTGGTATAAGACGGAAAATAAAAAAATATTTTTTTATTTAAAAGAAATAATTGTAAAAAAAAATATTGATGAAAAAATATTTGTACAAAAGAGTTATTTTTAAAATAATAAATTTGTAAAATAAATTATTTGTAAAAGAATATTTGTTCTTAGAAAAAAAAATGTTGATACTGTTGCATATCCATGAACCCGACACCCCTACAGGTGACCTCAGGCAAGTACTCATAACAGAAAATGGATTGTATTAATTGATAACACAAGATCAATAGCAACGATGCAGCTATAACTGCTTGAAGATTCTGCATACAGTGGCAGGAAAAGTGTATCAATGTTTTTGACTCTTGACTTTAAGGAGTAATATCTCAGCAAGTTTTTAAATTAATAAAAAGTGGCTAATTTTATTTGATAGGTCCAATGTAGTAGTTTTAGTTGCAAATAGTATCACGTATCTAGCTTAACTGACTAGAAAGTTATGGAAATTTGAAAACGATGTGAGCATTGATACACTTTTTCCTGCAGGTCTAGAAATTTATAAAAAAAGTTTTTTTAATTAAATAAACAAGCATAAGTCTAAGTACCAAGTTTTTATTTTACAACCCTTCATACTCTGCAGCTATTACTACTTATTTATTGCTCTTTAACTCATTTATCTAATTATATACCTGACATAAAAATAAAGTAAGAATAGTATCAATTAGCAATACTATACTGGTAGTAGCTTCTGAAAAACCATTACCAAACTTAACCTAAGTATAGCCAGGGTGTATAATCTTAATATCTGATTGTTTTCCAAGAACTTTGTTGCAAAACTAAACTACCAACCAAAGATTATTGCGTGGGGTAGGCTAACTTGCAATCATATTTAAATTGCTGGAAAAATGAAAGCAGAAGCAATTGTTACCAAATTGCTTGAGAAGTAGCTTTTCACATGTGTAAATCTTGTTATAGTACATAATAGTTTATTTGCAAAGAATTGGTGTATTGATCTAAGAATAAAGAATTGTTAGTTTTTTCCAATAAATATGAGTAAGAATTTTGTCTAAGTGAATGTCAATAAAGAATGCACTCTAGTCAACTGGAAACGTGGTTTGTGGTTATAACAAACTAATATCAATCTGTTTGGTATAAATATGCTAATTTACAGCTGGAAAAAGCATGCCGTGACAACAAAATAGTGCCACGTTTAAAAAACAGACATGTTTAAAGATAAAAAAACTTCACACTTTAAAGCAGCATCAGTCTTGAGAAAAGTGATTAAATTAATTAAAACTAAATTACACACAACCAGCATCACCAGATGAACAATCTCTAATGTGATTGTAATTTTTAATTAGCTGATTATAAAATTACAACTAACTAAATGTTGATTTTCAGAATTGTAACAACAAGCATAGCACAAAATTACTTCTGGAATGGCAAACTAAGCAGTCATTTAAGACTGGAAGAGAGCCTGCACAGTCTCTAAAATTGAAAATAACTAATGACATGTGAGTTATGGTCGAGAATTTCTGGTAGTGCTATGATATGTGACTGCCTATTGGTGTGAATAAACACTGGGTAATAAATGTGGCAACATAATAAACAATCACTAAAAAGAAGTGTTAAATAGTAACAGGCAATGGGTCTAATTGTTACTCACAAATTAAATTTGACAAAGGGCATTTAATGTAGGATTAAATAATTTTAGTTTATTAAACTAATTATTTCTAAAACAACAGGAAAAAGCGTATCAATGCTCACATCGTTTTTAAATGCCCATAACTCTGTATTTAGTAAAGCCGAGCAGATGATTCTATCTGCAAATAGTACTCACACAATAGGGCTTTCAAAAAAAGTAGCCACATCTTATTTACTTGACTACTTGCTGGGATATTACTCTTCAAAGTCAAAAGTCAAAAACATTGATACACTTTTTCTTGCCACTGTATAGTATGCAAAGGAATAGATTCAAAGCCTTACGCCAAAGAAACTACATCTTTTATAAAAGTATGTAATGCATTTTTGACTAAGCAAATGTCAACAAGGACTGGATTATAGACTGCTGAAAAGATGTTTAATTGTATTATTATATTAATATAAGTTTATTACGATTGTATAAAAAATTTACAGCTAAAAGAATGATGATGTGAAAGGTCACCAGTGATATGTTAGAAAAACAGTCACAGATGAAAATAAAAGCATCATACTTTTAAGTTGCATAACCATTAGAGAAGTTAATTAAATTTTTTATTCAAAAACATAAATCACTAGATTAACTACAAGAACAAAATGCAATGTGATGTTAATTTATAATTAACTGATTATAGAATTACACTTGTTTTAATAATAATTTATTAAAATACTGACACCAAACATGATACCATATCTAAATATTAATGATTACTTGTAAAGCTAACTAATACTGTAAAAAAATCTATACAGTTGCTGCAACGGAGTACTAAAAATACATTTTGGGTTGAGCTTAAAAATTAGTGGTAATGTTATGATTTATTGCTACCCAATAGCTTCATTGAATACTGATAATCAATTGCTGAATGCTAATTAAAAATAAGAATAAAATGTGCTACATGTAAACAGACATAAAGTCTAATTGTTACAATCTATTTATTGTTTAACTTTGCCTTAGATATAATTTTTAATATATTTAAATTTTATTTGTAAAGTGTGGCTCTAAAAGTGTATCAATGCTAAGGTCATTTTCAAATGCCCATAACTTTTTGTTAAATCAAGCAAGACACGTAATTATATATGCGATATATACTTTTGCAATAGGGTTTTCATATAAAATTAGCAACTTAATTTTATCTAGTCTACTTATGAAGATAGTAAGTTTCAAAGTCAAAAGTGAGATATATTGATACACTTTTTGTTGCCACTGTATGCTTAATCACATTAGTAGTGGAATTAATAAAAAGTTTTTTAAAAAAATATAATCTACTATGGAATCTTGCAGAACAAAATTCTAAATATTTTCTTTTTATAAGTAAAATATATAATTGTTTTAAAATTTTGTCAAAACATTTATTAATTTTATGATTTTTACAAAATAGATGTTTTCAATTTAAACAACTTTTATACAATATAAAAAGGTTTTCTTTTTACAAAACAAAGCTTTGGAAGTAATTTTAAACAGTTTTATTATCAGACCAAAAGACTGTAGTATGGCATGGCAGGATTGCAATTTTTTTTTAAAAAAAACGACCAGCTCTTTTTTCTACTCTGTGCCAAAATTATAAATATTATTCAATACACTTTTAACAATGGAATCACTTAATAAGGGTCAATATCAGTTTTTGGTAAATGCAGCACGCACTTACATAAAAAATAAAAATAATATAACAGACAAAACAGGTGTTCTCAGTGCATTTGTAACCGAATATTTTGTGAAGGATTACATTATTAATAATGTAGGAGAAAAAATTGCAATAATATTACAGACTTAGGAGTATTTATTAATTGGTTCAATTTATGTAAAATAAATTTTTATTTTTTGAGTATAACAAAATACTTAATTGAAAATAACTATGACTCATTATGTTTTAATGACTGTGATCTAATTGCGAGAGTCACTGAACTTTTGCCAATCGATATAACTAGAAAAAATATAATAGAGTATATATCAAATAACTTAATTTTTGTATTTGACAGTAATAGTATATTACAAAACATTTGTTTTAATCCACAAACACAATAAACTAAAGATATTTTTGATATTATGGTTAATTTAAATTTGTATGAATCTACATAAAAAATTGATAATAGATATCCAAAAAGACTTAAATATATTAATCCTACAAAAATAAATAATATGTTAAAAGATATAATTTATGAAATAATGTGTAATTATTGGGAACTGGTACACTGGCAAACAGAAAGTAATAGAAGTGAATTTGTGAATGCAAAGTTCAAATTGATTGATGAATACTATGAAAAACATATGCGTAAACCCATTACAGATGAGTGTCCTGAATGTTTTTTTTTTGAAAATTTTGGTGAAGATGAAGATGAGCAAGTTGAATGTCGTCATTTAGAAATTTTGAATAATAAGGATAAATTCGGAAATTCGGAAAATTAATCACATGGTGGTCAGAATAATAAATTACTTAAACTGTTTGAGTTATATGACCAGCACATTTACAAGCAACTGTATAAAAATTAGTACAAGTTATCTTTAAACATTAACTAGTGGTCAGAATTGCATTAAAATATAAACCGCATTCATGGTTTACCCAAGCTTTTTTAGCAATTTTTTTAGTTACTTTTTTCTCCAAGCACTTAGTGCCTACTTTTTCTCATTTATCAATTAATCAATAAACAATTATTTAATCCACCAATTGCAGTGATCAACAAAAAATAAGTGGGTGTGTGTGCACCCATAAAATGCAGACGATCAGGCATCGCAGGCAGCTCATGGGATCAAACCCAGCAACAAAGCACTAACGTAGTTTCGCTTATCCACACACCACATGTAAAGAAAAAACCATAAAACTATATACACACCTAAACCTAAAACTTAAAACTTAATCATAACACACGCTCTAAACCACATCAGCGTATGCTCGACAAACTACCTTCCTCGATAATCCAGACGATCGGACGGTACCTCCGGTCGTGGACGTACAGCCAACGCAGCCTGACAAACTACGCACACACCAACCGACGCATCTACCACCTAGTGATCCGCCAAGCCTACGAGTACTTTGCGCTCACCGATGTAATCCTACCAGCCACGCAATCCACACACCACCATGCGTGGCTAGAGAGGTTCGCTGCAGTACAACGGCACCTCACTCGCGTATTGATCTCGGATTCGCCCAAAATACCGCAATCAAGTTGGCAACGGGCACTAAGGGCTTTGGACACTCTGAGTTGGTCGCACGTGCGCATGCTGTCTTTTGAAATCGACGGAGTGAGGGAAGGCGAGGTGTCACGGATGCTGGTGCAGTTTGCAAAAAAGCACCTGGGCCACGTTGACGAACTATGGCTGGGCGTTGACGGACGGCTGCGGTTCTTTGATACCACAGGCGACAACAGTGACATAAACAAAAGTGCGTTCAGCAATGTGCGTGAGCTGCGAGTAATAGGACGCGACGCCGGCACAATACACGCAGCGGCGAAAGACGAGCTGCCTGTGATGCCGCAGCTAACCACAGTGCACCTGGACGCGGCCGGCAGCCTCCTAACCACAGCGGGCGACCTAGTGCGCACACAGCACCTCACTGTGCAAACACTTAGCATCGACATGTACGACGCCCAGCTAGCACACGTGCTGCAGTTGAGTGACAACAGTCCCTGGCGGACATACCCCGCGCTACACAAACTAACCCTGGAGATCGCGCAGCCGACCTCCGACGGACTTTTGGACGCCCGCAGGGTACCCGAGCTAACACTGCTGAGCAGCGCACACGCCGAGTACCCGGTGACCCCACAGGGCACACACACGCTGCGCGATCTGCCGGACGCCCAGCTCCTGCGGCAGAGATTCCGGACCTTGCGGGTACTCGCCACGGACGCGCTGACTCTAGGCGACGTACAGGCGCTTGGGCGCACGGCGGGACACTCGCTCGAGTCGCTGTCCGTCGGCGGACTCTTCGCAGACGTCGAGCTTCTTCAAGAACCCGCAGCACTGTGTCCAGCCGTGTGTCTGACAGCCCCAGCAATGTCACACATAATGCGCACGTGTCCGGGGCTGCACGACCTAAGGTTACTGGTACCGCCGGCGTACGAAGACCTGTACAACGGGGTACCCCCTGACCCCACACACACGGCGGCAGTAGAGCGCCCCCCGATGCATCCTGTGGACTGGCCAGAGCACCAAGGATTACGCCACGTATGCGTGCACGCCTGGGCGATGACCTTCGCGCAGGCACTCTCGCTGACCAGCAATCTGCCACAACTAACGTCGCTCGACTGGGTTTTGCGCATGACACACGTCAGCGATGGGCAGCTAACCACGTGTTTGCCGGCGACGACGGTGCACAGGTTGGCGCATGTCAGTGTGGCGCATACGGTGCCCGTTAGACTGAAGCACGCGTTCAAGGCGGCGTTGCTGCGGTTCGCCGGAGCGTTACGCGGGCCGCTGCGCGTGCTGGACGTGTACGGCGCGCTGGTGGTCCCCGGGCTGACGGGCGCCGTGGGTCGCGTGGCGCCCGGATGCGTCGCCGAGATGTACCCGCTGGTGCCCAGCTGGGCCGACACCAGCGACGACGCAGAAGAATCGGAAGAAGAAGAAGAAGCAGAAGATGATTAAAAAAAACCATCGACGCGGGATCAAGAGATCAGGGCCTCGATGCTCATGCGCATGCGCGGGGGGAGCTCCGGCGTGGCCAACACAGACGCATAGACGACGGGCAAAGTCAGTGCGCAGAACTCAGCCGGCGGCATGCGCATCTCGCGCATCAGCAGGGCGAGCACATGGTCTGTGGGCCAGGGCCCCGGCGGCCCCTCAGGAACCACGGGGGGAGGCGGGGGCACCAAAGCCGGATGCACGTGCTCCATCTCCACCGTGTGCTGCGGCTCGACAAACGCCTTCACCACACTAGTGAACACATACAGCGCGGCGGTCCACCTGCGCACCTGCAGCAGCACGCGCACGAGCACCGCCAGCCTGCGCACAGCGTCGGCCTGCGCATCGGGGTCACGGCGCGCCAAGCGTCCGCACAGCAGGGCGATAGCCAGGTCGAGCACGTGGCCGACGGCCCAGGCGCCCAGCAGACGCAAAGGCAGCCTAGCGGCCTCGCCGCCCAGCGCCACGGCCTCCAGCACGTGCTGCAGACGCACCACGGCGTCCAGGCTCTCTGCGCGCGCCCGGTGCACCAGCAGGGCGTCGGCCAGCGGATCGTACGTTTGCTGGAAACCGCGCGGGTTGGCGTGCGCGTCGGGGTGCACGTGTGGCGCCACCAGGATGGTACGCGACAAGGGGGCGCCCGGGATACCGGCCAAGGGCGACCGGCCGTGCAGCAGCGCCAGGGCTGTCGCGTGCACGCGCAGGCGCGCCGCGTGGTGCGCCAAGGCGACGCGTACGAGCCACGCGTCCTGCGGCGCCAACGCCGAGTGCTCGCGCAGCACGCCGGCCACCCGCGCGTCCCACGCGTCGCACCACGCGACGCGACGCCACCGCATTTCCGCCGCGTCCCACGCGCCGACGGCCGCAAAGAAGCTCGCCGGTGACGCCCGCCCCTCGCGCACGTCCATCACCGCCGCGTGCACGGGCGCCATGGCCACGGCCAGCAGCGCCATGGCACGCGCGTACCCGTCGTCGGCTACGTGGCAGCACGCGGCTGGCGGAAACCGCGCGGCGTACGCGCACGTGTCGTGCGACGGCATTTCCGGAAGCAGCAGCAGCGACAAATCAGCGGGATCCTCGGGCACGCGGCGCGCCAGGGCCTGCGCCGCGGCCAGACGGTGCGTCCAGGCGGCCCAGAAGACGCGCAGCACGTGGTCGTACTCCGTGTCGCACTTGCCGGACGCCAGGGCGATGCGCGCGGCGTGCCAGGGGAACGCGTGGCCGCGGAACACGAGCTGCCTCGCCGTGGCGCAGGCAATCAGCGCGAACTCCCAGTGCACGGCCGCGCGCCCCGTGCGATGCCCGTACTCGCTGAGCTGCAGCAAGGCGCAGACGGCCGCCGGGCTGGGCGGCACGTGGCCGCGCTCCCACGTACGCCGTGCCGCCTCGTACGCCGCCACTTCGGCCGCACGTGCGCTGCGGTCGCCGGACGCCGCCGCCACGCTGACGTGCGCCAGCACGTCAAAGTCCGACGCTGCGCCGGCCGCCAGCGACGCCCAGAACGCCCCGACGCCGGCGTGCAGCCCCGAGTCGGCGTACTCTGCGCGCAGCAGCGACAGGAGCAGGGAGGCGGGCGCGTCGAGCGCGTGCTGCTGCGCCACGTGCCCCAGCGTCGCCAGCGCCCGGTCGTCTGCGTGCGACGCCGGTGCGCCGTGCGCGTCCAGCAGCGCCAGGTTGGGCGACAATGACGCGCTGCGCGCACGCCCTGCTGCGGAGGAAGAAGGGTCGGTCGCCAGGGCCCACATTTGCCGCACAATGTGCTCCGGCAGCCCCTGCGCCAGATCCGGCAGGCTGTAGGCGCGCAGCACCGCCACAGGGTCCATTGCACGCGCCGCCGCCAGCGCCGCGTCGCACGTGCTGCCCTTTGTTTGCTGCAGCACGTGCGTCGCCGTGTTGCGCGGCGTGTGCAGCGCTGCGTCGTTGGGCGATGCCTCGGAAGCTGTGCATGGCGAGAGCGCGGGAAGGTGCGGCGAGGTGGTTGGCGGCTCGGCTCGCGCGTGCATCGTGGTGAGCTGAGCTGACAACGCCGACAGCGCCGCCGCGGCGTTCAGGGCGTCGTCGCCTGGCCGCGCGCGCTTTGTTGCTGGCGCTGCGTCATCTGCGTCGCCTGCGTCTCTTTCGCCGCCTTCGTTCCGCTCGTCTTGTTCGTCGTCTTTGTGTCCCGTGCGCGGAAAACGCTTGCGGAACCGCCCCGACTGGCGGTAGCAGCACTCGGCCTGGTGCCCGCGGCATCGGCTGCACGCCGGCTGCTCGCCGTCGCACCTCTGCTTGCGTCTTCGGCATCTTTCGCACGACCGCAGCAGCGGAATGCTCTTCTTCTCGCCACCATCCGTCGATGTTCCCATGCTTTTTATGTATGTCGTTGGAGGAAAGGAAGGGTTGGAATTCGCCCTGCTTGTCGAAATATGAAACAAATGTAACGCTGTGCTGTTAAATAGAAGAAAATAAGAAATAAGAAGGGTATGTGCGGTGAATAGAAGAGAAATACCGCCTTTGATGGACAAAAGGTTAAATGCGAGCCCTTGAGCCTGTACGATATGCAAACCCAGAAATCAGTCAAATAAGCGTTGTAAGCACAAGAGTACCAAACGTGTCGTGCCCCCCTTCGGAGGAAATACCACTAGCATATAAATAAATTGCAACCCTGATTTCGCATCCGCCTGGACAGAAAAGCCAAAAACACCAACGACAGGACGCCTGCCACCAACACCAACCACCTTTCTCGCAAATTGCTCATCTCCGTTTTCCGATACGTTCCTTCCTGCCCACCATGACTTTTATTTCCCTTTTGCTCATTTTAGACAACCTTGTCTAATAATCCCACACCCGCCCATTCGCCTATCGGGAATCCACACACCACAGCAAGAAATAAAATAAGAATCTCAAAGCAAGAAATATATAATTGTGTCATTTCTTACAGTGGCTTCGCACCATTCCTTCGCTCCAGCAAAAGCAACAGTAAAAGCACCAGCAGCGCTCTGCCTTCTTCGTGTGGAGCGGCAGAACACATAACGCCGACAGGGCTTCCAATTTGACAACAGCGCCGCGCAGCATTGAAACTGAATCAAACAATCCATACAATCCCGCCACCGCCCATTGTTCGCATTGCTCCCTCATCGTTCTCATCCGTGTATTAATACTATCAGCATACACACACACACAACACAGCGCACAATCGCCGACCCGCTCTGCCTCCTGTGTTCCATGGCCTGCAATCTAACTTTCTTCCTAATCCCGCTCTTGTTCGCGGATTTCCATGCTTCTCCGACAAAAATAGACCCCCTTTCGCCTGTCCAATCACCTCTTTATCTCACTATTATTTTATTGCTTCTCTCCGATTATCGCTTGCAAGCTGGGACAGCTATATAATCAAGCTTTTTTTATACATGACATGTACCCATTCACAACTGCCTTCGCTGCTGCAAGTGGCGCTCACTTGCTCGTCATGTCAATAATGCCTTCCATTCACCAGCCTGCCTTGGCGCTTTAATTCTGCTTGTGATAATACACACAACAAACCAAAATCCGCGCAATTTCTTCACTCGCGCCAATTCCGACCCGCCAGAACCAAAACACACGACCAAAACCTGTTTTCAACCTTTTCGTCCGATGCATGTCTTGCATAGAAAATCTGCCCATGCAGATACTAATCCTCCGATCCACTGATCCCCTGATTGCTTGATCCCCTACTGCGCAGAAATCACACCGAGCGGAGTTGTGATGCTTGTTGCATTGTGCCGCTTGCGAAACAAGCCTCTCTTTTTTGCACTCCACTTTTTCTCGAGTTCAATTTCCCACCCACCCCGCCAATCGCCCATCCACTTTGCATCAATTCAACCGTGCTATGCCACGCCCGTCCACCCGCAGAACAGCCGCCAAGGCGCAGCAGTCTTCCGCCCAAACCGATCCGAAACCCGAAAAGGAGAACAACCGTCGCTCAACTCGCCAGTCTCCGTATTCACGCAACAACGCCGAGTCGACGTCTCCTGCTCGCCCGCAGGCTGAATCACCCGGCAGCATACACTCGCCCAAGCCGGGCACGCCAAAGTACGGCCGCCGCACAAGCCTCGGCTCGCCGGCCCGCCGCTCGCTCGTCTTCGCCACGCCGTCACCGGCTCGCCTTGGCAACAATGCCTCTGCCCTGCTGTTCGACGACCTGGTCGACAGCTTTTCGCCAATCAAGCGTGGCCCGCCGCCGCTCGACGAGGATGTCGACGAAGACTTGGTTTCTGTCGACCTCGATGCCGTGCCAGAGTACAGCGACCAAGAGGATCACGACAGTGCAGTGCTTTTGAACGATAATGACGACTCTGAGGACTTTGACATCGACCGTATTGTGGGTGCTGCGTCGACTCGGACTGCGCAGCGGAAACGCAGTGCGCGTGATTCGCAGGATCACCAGTCTGCTGCGCTGGCTGATCATCTGCCCAAGCGTAATCGCACGCTGAAATCTTCGCCAGACTCGACTTCCAAGAAGACTGCCAAGCCAAAGAGCAAGCCAAAGCCGAAACTCAAGCCTAAATCTAAACCTGAATCTCCACCTGTGCGTCAGCAGCGCCGTCGTGCAGCTACCGCCACTGCCATGGCCACGGCCACTGCAAAGTCTGCTGACAAGAAACAGCCTACGCCATCTACAAAACACTTTGACGATATCGACCACTTTCAGCTGGTTGAAGAGACTGTCTGAACACACACACTCACTCACTTTTTTTACTTTTTTTTCTTTCTGTGTATTCTAATAACGACGCTCTATTGTTACATCCATCTTGCCTTGCTTTTCCCTCCTTGTTCTATTATTCTACAATTGACCATCTTCTCGACATGCGCTATTATTTACACCGCGTTTATTGTTTGCATACGCTGCATGCTTTTTTCATATTTTATTGTAAGCTGACGCCCATCCGCATCCCCCCTTCTCGACAATACATTGACCGTGCCATGCTGCTATTGTTCCACGGCCCATTTCGACATGACTGCACATACACGTCTAGTTATACATTTATATATAAACGACTATGCACCTATCCTATCCTATCCTTCTAAATGCTCTTTCTCGCTACCTATATGTAAATGTCACAACATAGTATTTGCTCTTATTTCTACAAATGTCACCATCAGCTGTAGATAGGCGCGAAGTCGCCGTTGTATGTATCAACACTGTAATAATGTTTCTGTCGTTCCTAGTGCTACTTTTTATAAACCTCAACCGCTCGTACATTCCCTTGAAATGCAAAAACATTCCACTTCTTAATGCCCTATATGTTACAATATTTCTGTGGTACATTGGCGACATATACACATACCAGCCAACAGTAGTACATTTATCACGGGCTACGTGCATTGTAACAATGTCCTGGCTCCGCATGAGCCTCGGCGTCTACTCTGTTATTAGCTGCCACATATTCAGAATCTACCAATACCACTGCATTTTCCGGTGGAGGATACGCGCCAGCGGCCGCTATCTGTGGATTCCCATAGCCCTGTGGGCGCTTTTTCCCCTGATTTACGGAATCTTGGCCTCGGCTCTGCCCGAAAACCAGGGAACTTCGGTCTTTGTCGATCCGCCAATGTGCTTTGCACACAAGCCGGCCTATTTTGTAGCGTTATCATTTCTGCTTGTACTTTTACTGTGCTGGATATACGCAACGCTTTTGATGAACAGGGTCAACGTGTGCTTTAACGAGTACCGCGAACTTATTGTCGTCATCGTATCAACTATTCTGGTAGTTGTTATCCAGGT
>JANBSE010000210.1:0-14955 GCA_027578475.1 Coemansia sp. RSA 2607
TTATGTTAGTCTATTTTGCAATTTTAATGAATTTTTAATGCTTTATTACTTTAATTATTTTTTATTTAATGTATTTTGCATTTATTTGGTCTGCTCAAACAGTTATATACAAATATAATTATAAAGATTTCTGGGTTTTTTTCAGTGATGTCATGGTTAATTTTAGGGAATGTCTAAATGCTGGAAATTTTTATGCTCTCTGCTGGGAATTTAAATGCAATCCATTGGCTGCTTGTATGCATGTGATAATGTCAACAGCTTATGATTTTGCTTTGCTTGTGTAATAAAATATTTAACACACTGCTCAAAAGTGCTCTTGGTTACAATCCACTACTCGCAAGTCCCTCTTTCTTTTCATTTTGTTACTTTTTTGTTTTGTTTCTTTTCTTTAATGTTTCATTTGACGTTGAGTTTATATTTTCTTTTCATAAAATTCTCTTTTTAACAACTACAGTGCCTAAAGTATGTTTAATTGCTATTTTAAAAATTGGCATGCTATTAAAGTTTTAAATGAGCAACTGGTCAGTGCTTAATCATAGTTTCTGCTCATAATTCCATAAACTTAACTAATTCCAACTGCACCTTCTAATCCCAGCATGCACTCACCATTCACCCCTTCTAACCCCAGCACACATACTCACTGCTTGCCTTATTCTAAGCTCATTACAGATGCACACTGGTCGCCTCTTCTAACCCATTGCACATGCATGCTAGCTGTCACTTTGTTATCACTTTTGAGCATACTGCATCCATCATCTTTTTTTCATACACATATAGTGGCTGGTGCCTTGTAAATTTTCTGTACTCGTAGTATTTAGTGTCTTTGGTTTTTTATATTAAATGTTTTATTCTGTTGTAATTATTATTTTTTACCAACAAGTTTATACTCTTTAAACAGTTAATAGTTAATGTGCAATAAACATCTAATGAGTTCATGTCTAATTTCTGATAGTAAATTTTTTTGCTGCCATGCAGCACTCCAAAATAGTCTGATTTGGTTGTCAGCATCAGGTTTAATTTTCTTCAAATCACTTTTATTCTGAATTTTGATACTCTTTGATTGAGTTCTTACCAATAGATTCATCAGTCAGCAGCAATAGCATAAGCACCCCTTCTAACCAGAAAAGAGAATATATCAACCTCAGCACTATTTGAAGCATGTATGGTCTCACTGCTACTCCCATTCTAGAGACTTTTAATTCCAGTATTTCTACCACTGGTCAGACTATTTTGTTTGACCCTCTTTCAACACAAAGGCTCATTAGTGGAGAGTTTATTGATTAAAACACACACCTTCCCTATTTTGTTTCTCATGGCCTTGTTTCCTACTATCATCATTCTTTTTATTTTTGCACTTTCATTCATCATGCCACTGGGTCCAACACATTTGTTTATCTTCCAATCACTTGTAAATTTCTTAACTGCAAAACTGCTTTCATAAATGGTATGGGTGGTGCTACTGCTTTTTCGAGTGAGCCCCCCTCAGAAAATGATGGTCAATCAGCCATTGATGGCACTGTTTTTCCTGATGAAGTGGTAGATCCATTACAGCCTGACAAGCTTATTGCTACCATTACATCTCCTAAGACCAATTTTGATTCAGTTGAGGAAGCTTTAACCAACCTTAATGAACTATCCTATCATAATGGCTATTGATACAAGATAACTACCAATATGAAGGGTAGAGGTCTTGCTGTATTCAAGTGTCACTTAAGTGCTAAAACTTCAATTGTTTCTCTTAAAGAGAGAAAACACAAAGCCACTGTAAAAATTACAAATTCTTGTCATCAACTTAAGATTTAAGCATACCTTGATTTAGCAGGTGTTCAGAGATGGAGGAGTGACACAGGAGGTATCAATATGATACATAACTATAATACCCCTAATCATTTTTTGTATTAGACATTAGGCAGCTTTCTGATGACCATCTTAAGAAACTTAATTGACTTGTATTGGCTGGAACAAAGTCTTCATCTATATTCACTTATCTTCATTCAAGTTACCCTGGCAGCCCATTCATGATGCATCAGCTGTATGTAGCTATTTCTAAGATAAAACACAAAACATTTGGCACTAGTAATGATTGTAAATCTTTATTCCAGTATCTTCATTCAAGTAAATACAAGCATTCTGTCCTTAATTTGGAAGTGTCTATTAGTGGTCTCTTTGTGACATAACATCAAAGCATAGAACTGGCCAACAAATACAAACATGTCATCTTGATTGACTGTTCATATAGTACCAACATGTACTCTATCACTATTATGCACATTGTTAGTGTTACCCCTCACAACCATACTTTCACTGTTGCATATGTCTTTATCAGACATGAAGATGAGCATCACTATACATGAGCATTTGATTGCCTCAAAAACATTTATACAGTCACTCTGTCTCAGACCATTATTACAGATCAGGAGCTCTCTTTGCTTAATTCAATTCATATTTTCAGGTCCAGTCCTGATTTTCCTCTACCCAACCATTTGCTTTGTATTTGGTTCACTAAGATAAACATGCTAAAAATAATAATAATAGCTTGTAATACTGCAGATAATCAGGATAGTTCTTTTAAAGACTGGACTACACTTTATCAATCAACCATGGTAGAGCTTTATGAATCCAGGCTTAAATCATTTAACTCAAAACACTCCTCTTACCCTGGCCTGCTTGCTTATATTGATTCATGGCTTAAGTACAAGGAGTGGTTTACCTATTCTTGGAGTTCACATTTTTAACCTTGGCAACCAGGCTTCTTCTAGAGTGGAGTGCAATCATGCTAATGCCAATGCTTGTCTTTGTAGCTCAAAGCCAACTCTTTAAAGCTATTTATGCCATAGAGTATTGTCTAAATTTTAACTATAATCTTGATCTTACTTCTACATTGGATTCCAAAACTAAAGTTTCCAACCTGCGCTGTGAGTTTATATTTGATGATGCTATATCGACTTTTGTCATGTGTTTAACATGATTTACAATTGTGTCAACATTGTTCTTGGGTATCTGGTCAGAAAGAGAAGAATAAACTGAATGTGCTGCTTTCTTTGGCATACTAGACAAGATAATGTTACAAGAATCATCAACCAATATGACATTACAATTGTTAGGCAGTGGATTATGTGATGGCCAATCTAAAGTGGTTGTATCTTTGTATAGGCGATACATTTTGTCAAAAAGTCTGGTTTGTTGTGACCTGCAATTTGATAAGTATTCATCAGCAAATAATGCTGCAGAAGTAAAAAGATGGGGATATGACATAGAGAATAGAAGATTTAAAAATAAAGACTTTAAACATTCCTTAAATGAGTCTTTAATATAAAGTGGCTGTTCTCCCCATGTAGCAACATTATAAAAACAAGTTTTTATACCTGAAAAATCAACAGACAAATCATGACATACCTTTTTGACTTTCATCAAATACAGGACAGTGATAGTAATATGATTCATTAGAGTCATACATGTATTAAACAAAGTTTCAGGCACATAGTCAAGGATAATAGCCTGAGCTTTGTCTAAACTACTAAACCTTTCAACCTGTAATGATTCATCTAAAGTAAATCGCTGTTTTTTTTGTCTTTTTTTCCCTGGTTGGCTGTGTGGGCATTAAATATAGACGTAAGCATGTCAATAAGATGACTCAGCTGCTGTTAAAGCTCCTCAATTGACTCCTGCTGTCTGCTAAATGCCTCATTTAAACTTCTAACATCTGTCATAAGTTAAATAATTCACAGATCAAAGATTCTGTTCAGTATAGTCTAAATCAGTCTGAGTAATTACCCAAGAAGTTGCAATTTTACATATACATTACAAAGATAACAGTGCATTTTGCTGTGAAAATCTGTTAGAATCATTGAAAAAATTTAAAGCAATTAGTGGAAGGATGTGTGATAAAAAAAATATAATAAACATGTTGGTATGCACTAACATGTTCAGACATTTCTTTAAGACAAAAGTTTAATTCAGAAGAAAAATTTAAAATAAAATTAGTAATAGCCATATTGACTAGAGAAATTTGACTATGTGTTAGTTTAAACGAAGATGTGTTTTTACATTTGCCAAGCAAATAAAGAATAATTCTATAAGAAATTCCTTTAAACAAATATAAAAAAATCAATTGTAAAGAAGTAGGGATTGTTAAAAAAATTATAATAAATAAGTGGACATCTAAATTTAATGCTGTTATGATGGCTAATTTTATCAGCTCGAAAGCCATGTAGAGTCGATATATTATTTAAGCTATGGGGGTAAGGAAGATGATGGTTAACTAGAAATTGATGACATACATGACAGGGTTTAGAGCTATTGTGAGAAGAATGGCCTGAAACTGCAGCAAGTCCAGGTATATCACCACATATGCATACACATTCTACATAAATTTGCTGCCATTCCTCACCAATAAGACATTTGAAACCAATTTTTCAAGTTTAAATAGATCTAAAAACAGTGGAATTAAGAAACTATATAAATCTTTAGGTTTTTTAGCACCAGGCAATATTAAAGGTGAAAACATATAATCTCGCTTAGTATGTATATAAGATGGAAGATTTAAAATAATACAATTTACCATTGTAAATGTACATTTAGAACTTTTAGCATAAGCCTGGAAGTCATCAATTTGAACAGCCAGATAGATAGTATCTTATCTGGCTAAACAATTTGTTTCAACACATTTCCTAACAGTTTCACCATCAAAAGTGTCTTGATAAGTTCTATTGAAAAAAGATGAAAATAACAAATTATTTAGTGAAAACCAAAATAAATTATATATGTGAGGATTTGACAGAAATGTACTTAGTACATTTGCAATTGGAATATAAAAAATCTTGAATTTGTTGCAAAAGATTGAACACCATTTAACTTTTGTAAATGTGGGCATGGACTTTGACAATATGTACAAGTAGATTGGTTATTATAAAAATGCATGCAATTTAATTTGCAACATGGAAAGTAGACTATTTGATCAATATATATTGATTTAAGAAGTTTATTGTTAAGATAATCTAAGGTAACTTTGGCATTCTCAGATGTAGAACATTTGTTTATAAGGCATACTATGCTGTCTCTGTAATGTTTAGGAATACTCGATTAATAAAATAAAATGTGCAACTCATGAATACATTGATCAGAAGTACAAGATGGAAGACTATAACTTCCAGAATTTATGCAAATGGCAGGCATTGGGTTGGCTGTGATACACAAGTAAATAGAGTGGCTTCCTGAGGTATAATTATAAAAAAAATCCATTATAAATAAAAATAGAAGGACTATATTTTGTTGAGTAACCAAAAGCATATTGTTAAAAAAAAATTGGGTTCTCAAAAAAAAAACTTGCAATTAGCTGATATGCAGCAAAAAAAAAAATTAAGTTCAACTCATTATATTTTTTTTATTTTCTGAACTTCAGTTAATAATTATAACTAAGAATATTAAAAAAAAGCAAGCTGCAAAAATTTTGGCCAGCCGAATGCGGGGGTCGAACCCGCAACCTTGAGATTAAGAGTCTCACGCTCTACCGATTGAGCTAACCCGGCATCTCTTCTCCACTTGTCACCCGCTAAAGCATCTATCTGTATGCGCAGAACGGTTACTTAATCATGGCGGGGGTTTGATCACGATTTATGCAACCTCTGCAGGACTTAGGTGGCTTATCGGCCGTGATGTTCCTGGCGACGTACGGCTATTTTCCTAATGCGGATACCGGGTATCCGCATATATGACGACTAACGTGTGCAGGAATTGTACCATGTGACTATCATTTCTGGGTAAGAATATGTTGATTTCTCCGCCATATAACAACTAATTTCCATCTGGGTCTGGGACCTAGTTACAAAGTACACGCAAATAGACTTTTGCGCGCACTTTGAACCTCGACGACGACTTCTAACGACAAGTAACAAGCAAGAAGAAATGCTCTATTAAGAGTAACAAGACGATACTATCAAGTTTTGGCTATAAAAAGCCGACGTTCAAGACCCGTTTAACCAAGAACAACATTGCAATCCATATCAAGAACTCCCCAATCGACTTACTAGTATTACAAATAAAACGACGATCTTCTTCTATATCTCTCTATCTCTCTAAGGTGCAACTTGACGATAAGCCGCACCACTCAAGACCCATCTAAATTATTCTGCTGACCGCTGACCGACGACCGACGACTGACGACTTTTATTCTATTGACTGACTATTTACACTGCTGACCGACGATTTATACTGCTGAACGGCGACCGTACCTCATCTGACCTTACTCCTTTAACTGTTGAACAACTCTACTGCGAATCGCTAAACCGTCGACTGTCATAATACAAAACTTACCTGTTGAATCTATTGCCGATATCACGATTGGCTGTCTTGGAGACTCTGACTTATTCTTAATCGCAGACTCGTAGTAGTGCGCGATTCTTTGGTAACTATAACTCACCTCCTTCTTGGACGTATTTTTTTGTTGTTGTTGTGACTCTGTGGAATTATTATTATTAGTCGAACGAGACTGTTTTATTAATTACAGAATTGGACGATCTACTTAAAATGCTAGACGCACTCAACCTGACAACGACATCGGGTGACACACTTACCCCGCATTTTTTTAAAATTGCGGAATTCCGCAGATTTATACTCTTTTAAGCACAAATCGCAACCCGAATTCAACCTGAATTCGAATTGGAACCTACAAGAACCAAACAAGTTAGTACCGGTACCTACCTGCAATGTCCGCCAACGCCTCTGGATCCGTTCCTGCGCATCCGCAGCCGCCGCCGTCGCCCTGTTACTCGGATGCGCTGAGAACCGGCCTGCTGGCTCCCGCTGCATCCATTGGAACCGAATCCCCCGTTCCCCAGCGAAATCGCTGCATCTGATGACCCAGAGGGTCCCTTTACCCTGGTCTTGTCGACACGCGATCCCCGTACTGCCGTCCCCGCCGTCTCTGTCCCTGCGAGAGATCAGGGATCGCCCGCGCATCCCCCATCAGGGACCGCGGCGATCCCCAAACGCCCCCTGTCCCCGACGACCCTGAACGCTGCCCCGTGCTTGGTGATGGCCAAGACTCCGTCAAAGCCAAATCCGAGCACCCGCCGTAGGCCCACCGATGAGGAGCTCGCCCGCGAGCGCGCCGCCAATCCCGCGTTCACTGTGCCTACCGCCTGGCTCCACTTCCCTGGAGCCAGTCCGTCGTCGATCCGATCCGTCGTCGCCCACTGTCTCGCCGTCAAAAACCTACCAGAGAAAACGAGCCCACAGTCCAACACGCATCCGATTTTTTTGCTCGTGCTGGGGTACCCTGGCTGCGTAGGCTTCATCTTCAAGACAATCGCCCACTTGCAGCGTCAGATCTCACGCCCCCCTAGTGTGGGAGACACCGTGACCCCCTGGCGCACTCCAGAAGGAGTTTTCACTCCGTTCTGGATGACAGGGGCCCCTGCCGTGAAAGAAAGCCGCCACGTGGTTGGCGCACTCCACCAGTTTGGCAGAGTGTACAACCTGCAGCGCGCTTTCTTCGACGGCTTCCCGACGTCTGATTGGTCCGGCCTCCTGGCCGTACCCAAAGGCCGCGATCTCCCTGGTGCCATCCGGTTTTAACGCGAGCAGGCCGACACCGTGATTCTACCTGCGCACGTCGCTGTCCCCTGCCCATCCTGCGGGTAACGCGACCCGATGTGCTGCACCTGCCCGGGCCCGGAGTGCCACCCGGTCCGCTGCGCCAAGTTCGCGGCAGCTGCCGCCGAAGCCCGCGTCGCTGCTGCGACGCCCGGCGCTACGGCTGCGCCGCCCAACCCGTCCGCTGCGACCGACGCACCACCCACGCCCGTAGACCGTCCAACTGCCGCCGCTGCATCCGCCGCTATGCCTGTCGCAGCCGCGGTGCCTGCAGCCACTCCCGTCGCAGCCGCGGTGCCTGCAGCCACTCCCGTCGCAGCCGCGGTGCCTGCAGCCACTCCCGTCGCAGCCGCGGTGCCTGCAGCCGCGCCCACCGAGGCTGCCATGCCTTCCGCTACGCCCGCCGCGCCCGTCGTGGCACCAGCCGTAGTCGACGCGCCAGCCGCCGTTTCCCCAACGCCGTCGCTAAGACGGTCCGCCCTCGGCTTCACGCAGGCGTCGCCGGAGCTCGCACCCATGCCCCAGGCCGGTCCCAGCCGGTCCTCGCGCCACCATGAGCCGTCAACGCCGCGCGTCGCCCCGTATGACGCCCCGACCAAACGTGTGACCCGTCAGAGCTCGCGCTCGTCCTTGCCAACCCCCGACTGGCCGGCATTCCAGCCACTACCCGCCCCCGCCCTCACACCATGTGTACGCGTGAAAGCGACGGTGAGCAAGATCACACTACTGTACCCAGTAGCTTGGCCCCTGATGGCCCCTACAACATCAGTGATTCCAGGGTCCTTAGCCTCTGCAAACACTGCTGTGGAAACTGTTTCCAGCTCTGCTGCTTTTGCTCTGGCCTGCATGAGCATTCCAGTACAGGTCCCTGTACTCAACCCAAAGCCATGGAGCTTAATTACATTTCTAGCAACAATGTTTCTATGTGAAAATTATGTCCCATGGAACACCTTAAGCTAATTATGCATTCCTGATGCCACTATTGATAAACTCCCCAGGACCAGTACTCTCTGCTGCTGGCCTGTACCACACTTTTTTCTCTCCATTCTTACCTTACTCTCCCAGAATCTCTGTGACACCAGCACTACACTGAATGCCTGTGAAGCTGTCGACAATTAGTCCACATTGCCTGCTATAAGCTACAGAAAATTTGATGAGCTGGTCAAGAAATTAGCCTGGCTGCTTGATTGTTTACACCCCCACCCTGTGACCCAACCCTTGTTGGCTTTGGCCTGAATTTTAACTTTTACAACAACCCCGCAACCATGCTGACATGCCACTTTAAAATATACAGCACAGTTGACATTTGATCATGCTCCAGCAACAACATCCAATGCCCAACTATATTTGCATTGATGTCAAAACAGCAAAAATTGGTGGCACTCAAGTAAGACATCATAGTACTGATTCACTAGTTGCTTGGAGAGATGTGGCTTGAGGTTGATGCCAGCTGCCCCAAGCCACATTTGCCACAGTCTTAGTGTGCAGGCTCCTGTTGGTTTTAATCCACAGCCCATTCAGTAAGGGCCAGACACAAGAGACCTCTGAATTCTACCAGGTCTAACACTGTATTATCAATGTGATTCACTTCTTTCTTAATGCATTTTGGTTTTTGATTGTTGCTGGCAACTTCAATTTTGCATCTTTTGTGGGCAACCATACCATGCTGTTTTCCCAGGACACAAGTTAAACAGCTCCTGGATTATCCTTATGTACTAATTGGCACTTGATCTAGTAGACTATGCACATTTTATTGTTCCAGTTACCTCAAATTGCATTCCACACTCCCTAAACAACCCACATCGAAACTGATTCACCCATCAGGCCATTTCACTGTCCATCCAACCAGAGGGAACCCTGACTGGGGCTTACCAAAACTCCCAAATCAACCTGCTCCTAAATGTCTGGTTTTTTTGCCACATGCCAGGACACTCTATACAATTTTCTATATGCTGGCTAGTACATCAGCCTCAATCCCTTGAACTTAAAGTGACAACAAAAAGTGTATTAATGTTTTCACTTTTGACTTTTAGGAGTACTATTTCTACAAGTAGATAATAAAAAACCAATATGTTATTATTATATGAGAGCCATATTTTGGCAGTACATGTTGCATATAGAATCACATATCTAGCTTATTTTTAGTAAAAAAAAAAAAGTCATGGAAATTTGAAAATGACCTCTGCAGTGATACACTTTTTTGGGCTTATCCAAAAAATTAGACTTTTTGTTTCTTTAATTGATTTTACCTAAGTATTCTCTAATTAGTTTAAAAAATTAATTATTTTACATTTTCTGGTTGTAAATTTAGTTATTCTACTCTTTTTTAATATTTATACCTATTATCAACCTCATTGATAAAATTAGTAAAAACAGCTTCTTTCAGCGCCTTAAGAGTGACATGAACAACAAAAAATGTAAAAAAAATTTTGTTATAATTAATGCTAGAGTGCACCACATTGCTACCAGACTACATACAGTAGATCGTATTGCAAAAAACAGGTGACTACTTAAAGCTAATTTAGTTAGATAGACTGCAGTGTAATTACTTTTAAATGGATAGAGGTGAGAACACTGAAGAATATGTAGTCAAATTGCTCATGTAAATGCTTAAAATGTACAGGGTTCGCAAAAAGTCTTAGGCGTTGGGATTTTCTTAATATAGAACAGTGTATGCATTTAATATTTAAATAACAAATATTGTGCACAGTTCTCATAATATTACTAACGTTGTTGTTTCTTTGCTAGGTTTTAAGATAATAATTTACATGTAATTTTTTTAAAAAAAAGGAATTTTTTTGAAAAAAAATTTGATTGCATAAAATGAATAATACAAAAGTACAGCGACGATCTTTGTCATGCACTCATACAAAAAGTACAAAAGTAAACACCGCAATTTTTATAGGATTAGTACAACACATAGCGCTCTTGCTATTAATACAATTTAAATAGAAGATTAATAATACCGAATTAATAAGAAGTTGTCTAAGGACGTCACTTAATATAGGCGATCATCCCTTATATTTTATGTCATTTACAGTGATGCTACAATTTGGTTGCTCGAGGAAAGTCCGGCAACTAATAATTAACTGTTAGCATGTGTGTCTTGCTTTCCGGTAACTATAATTATAATTGTTATAGATAAAAACCTTGGTGCTGAAAAGCTTAGTTGTAAATGCATACTCCATAGGTTAGGCGATGAGCGTAAAAAATAATGAGTAGTTCTCAGCTAATATTTTCTTCAATATTACAGGGCTGGCAAAAAGAAAAAGAAATCAACACCTAAACAATTGAATATCTCAATTCACTTTTTATTATTTTTAACATCCAGGTCATAGAATTTTATCACTTAGCTTAAACAAGTATTTAACTTGCTGGACTGAAGACAATTGCAAACAGAGTTTCCAGACTTTTTTGAGTGTTAAAATTGATAAATTTTATTTTCCACAGACCGCGTTTACTGATTAAATTTACTATAATTTTGCGCATTGCAAAATTTAACAAGTAAATTACTTAACTTTGTTGTATGATTTAATCGTCAGATCATACGCCGCCTATATAAGGCTTACAAATATAGCGCCACTCTGGGATTCAGGGTTGGCTTCGCTTAGTCATTAATATATCGTATTATTCACATAACAAACTTTAAATTTTTGTTAATTTATATTGTCATTTGGTGTAGAAAATAAAAAAATTAAGTTCAAAATATTTGATTTTAATATTAAGTAAATAGAGTAAAAAAACTACGCTTTTGTCTACTGCAACTAAATCTTTTACCCTAAAAAATATTTTTTGTTTTCACTGAACAGTAGAGCGTACATGCTACATTTTAAATGTTATTTGTTTTGTTTCTATTAAGTATTAATTTTTTAATGAATTATCAAAGATCCCATTTTTTATTGAGTAAATGATCAAATTTGGTAAAAACTTAATATTTAATATTTTGTTTACTGTACTTGCAAATGTAAAACAAATTGTATTTATATAAAGTGTGTTATATGATGTATGTTGTGTTAAAATATTATGAACTTTAAAAAAGTATTACTTACCGCAGCTCATAGTAAAGTTTATTTATTTTATTTTAATATTTAATTAATTTTGTGATTGCATTTTAATATTTATTAAAATATTATTTTTAATTCTTAAAAAAATATTTTAAAAAAAACTTGTAAAGTTCTGTCCAAGTAAGTTATACTAAAAAATTGGTAAAATTTTGTAGTTGTTTTATTAATAAGTTTATTTAAATTTTGTTGTGCAAAAAAAAGAAATTCCTTTTTCTTTTTGCCAGCCCTGTAGTACTTTGACCATATTATTTAATTTAAATTTAAAATTTCAAGCACAAATTCAATGCACATTACATTTACAGACAGCTTCAAAAACACTTTTTTTGTTTAAAGTCGCCTATTGTTTCTTATAAAAATACCTAATTTAATATAAAAGTTTTTATGTGTTCTTTTTAATTATTAAACAGCTTTTATTAAATTTTTTTTAAACACAATTTTTCATTTCTTTTTTTTTTCTTCTTTAAGACAATTGCAAAATTTTGAAAATAAAACCACACAATTGTTTTAAGATTTTTAAATACTCCTTTACTTTATATTTGTTAAATTTTATTTGCTATATAAACATCATCTTTTTCTGCCTTGCAACTTATTCTACATTATTCCATTTATTAATTTAAGTTTTTTATAGACATAAACTTTAAAATGAATGATTTTGAAATTATAAAGTGTTCTAATATTGAGGAATATAATTCTGGTCTTGAATCACATGTGGGAATAGAATACTGCAATTCCAAGCATATATTTTCATGGTTTCTTGTTAATTATTATAATCCACGTGATGTTTACCACACTGACCTAATTGATTTTGTAATAAACAACTTGTGTGTAAAGCCTTTAGACAATATTCACATTAATATATCCGTTTCTTATGAGTATCCCATTACACATGGCTTACTTTCTTTGGAAGAATATAACCAAAAAGGTGCAAAACCTAGAGTTAAATTATTATTTATGGAAAATGGGCTACCTCCTAGCCGTGAGGGATTAGTAAATATGTCTAATGATGCGCCCGAAGAAATGTATGACATAGATGAACCTAATGTATATTTTGATGATTTACTTTACAGATTTTTTATTTATCACGGAACAGCTATAGAAAATAACGATACTAAGAAATATGAAATAGTATCAAAAGAATTTATATGGCAACAATATTAAAAAGTTTGCAACTAATAAACTTTAACTAATAAATGTTGTTAAAGCTGTCTGAAAATTGTTAAAACTACAGTTATTTTTTATCAAATACCTATTTATAAGTAAATAATATTGTGTTGCCTTGCCCCCTAACCAACTTGCCAATAGCGGACACCGAAAGGCTAATTGGAACGAGAACTAGATTGCACTATCCAGAAACCAAGAACTAATAAACGACGCACATGAGAAGGCCACTCTCACAATCGCTTGCGCTTGGGTACTTGCACTTGTGATTGACAGTTTTATTGAGAATACTTCCACTCACAAAGGAGCGTTCATAATCAGGCATTCAAAAGACACAGGTTTTGATCTCAAGGAAAGGTATCACAACAAACACATGTTTTAGTCACCCTTTAAATACCCAAGATCTGCACCATCCAAAAGGAACAAAACCTTGGTTAAGAAATATAGTTACATTTCACATATATCTTATTACTTCCTTTCAAGTTAATACATACCTAAGCCCACCTATTTTTTATAACAATATAAACCAAAAAAAAACTTTTTTTTCATATTTTGTTTAATAGTTTTTCTACTTTATTAATCTTAAAATAAAGTTTAAGTAAAATATGTTTTTATTGGGTTTAAATCCAGTTTTATTTAGTCTATACTAATATTTGAAAGAAATTTCTAATGATTAGTTATAATAATGTTTTTAGAAGCTAGTTCAATGATAATTGAGTTCTGAAAAAATGTAATAAAATACAAACATTGGGGACATGTTATTTTCTTTTACTAATATAAATTACACTAATCTAGATCATTTCAATTCAGCGCGTTTAATTTATTAATTTATTTACGAAGGATAAACTAGTATAAACACCAGTTATTTCGTGAGCTAATCAATACACTTGTCATTGACTAGTAAGCGTGCTTCCTTTATTCTCGTTTATAATGTAAATGTTAAGTTCCACACTTATTGTAGCAACATTTATTTAGCATTAACGTATTTCAGCAATTATCTAAATTTAATTTATGCAGGGCCTGCTAAAAGCAAAAATAACATGTCAGTAAAAAGACAAAAGCTACGCAGTTGCAGTGACCTCGGGAGCAGCAGAGCCATCGACGGATTCAATGTACTTGCACTCCTTTCCGGTCTTCTTGATGATCTCCTCAACCTCCGCGAGCGGCTTGCCGGTGGTCACAGTGACTTTCTGAGTCTTCAGATCGGTCGTGTACTGCTCGACGCCCTTGGCCTTAAGCGCACGCTCAACGGCGCCGGAGCATCCGCCGCAGGACATGGCGACCTCGAACACGTGTGTCTGCACCTTCTGGGGCACATCGGATGTTTCGGATGACTGAGGGATAACGTTGTCCTATATATCGGGGTCGAGTAAAACAGGTGGTATGTTAGAGGGAAGCGTTTTAGAGTGAATTAGCTGAAAATGAATTAGTCCTTTTATTCGAGATGAGAAGGTGAGTGCGTGTATGCGGGGAGTAATTCGAAACGGTACTTACAGACATGTTTGTTGCTGGGTTGAAAAAAAGTAGTAGGTTTGTTAAATAAAAAGGGTGTGTGCGTTAATGAATACAAGTGCAGTAGAAAATAACGGGGTTTTGTGAAGAGAGAAAAAAGGAAAGGGCTGACGTCCTCACCTCCGTACTTTCTGGCTGCTTAAATAAGCCCGAAAAAGCGGGCGGTGCATTATTCAGCAAAACAGTGCGGTTTCCCCTTGAGCCATCTGCGATTAAAAGAAGCACGCAATTTTACCTTTTCTAGAAAAAGATGAAAGCGCAGTCTGCTCAGTCAGCCGTACACGTGGAATGCGAGCATTGCTTTTCTTTAGCATATAGCGTAGCCGGAGATGAACAAAAAACAGA
This sequence comes from Coemansia sp. RSA 2607, assembly GCA_027578475.1. Classification (NCBI taxonomy): domain Eukaryota; kingdom Fungi; phylum Kickxellomycota; class Kickxellomycetes; order Kickxellales; family Kickxellaceae; genus Coemansia; species Coemansia sp. RSA 2607. The sequence goes on from JANBSE010000210.1 coordinate 14,673, forward strand.
GAAACAGACTTTATACTAAGAAAAGTAAAAAAAAACGGCCACCACGCCTCGCGCGCATTACTCAGTCCAGCGCCACCACTCTGTCTCCACACACCCTCTGCGGCGCCTCGCTTATCCCATCCGAGCGGCGCACAGAGTACACCCACAAAGCAACCACCAGCACAGCCGCAGCCGCGTAAAACGCACCCACATACACGATCACGCTGGTGTAGTCCTCCCCTCCACCGTACTTGTCCAGCAGCAGGCCACCGACAGGCGAGCACACCATGGTGCCCACAGTCGA
>JANBSE010000211.1:0-14938 GCA_027578475.1 Coemansia sp. RSA 2607
AGTAGTTTGTCCATCTGGGTGTAGTCTACCTTTGGCAGGCATCAAAGATTGGTATGGCTGGGGGCTAAAATAATTGTGGGCTCTATTATGTGTGGCAAGGCAAGACTGCACTTGGCTGGCTGACTACTGGCTTCCACCAGAACCAGTAGTTTGTCCATCTGGGTGTAGTCTACCCTTGGCAAGCATAAAAGTTTGGCAAGGATAGGGGCTAAAATAATTGTGGGCTCTATTATGTGAGGCAAGGCAAGACTGCACTTGGCTGACTGACTACTGGTATCTGGTGGGATCAGTGGTTTGTCCATCTGGGTGTTGTTTACCCTTGGCAAGCATAAAAGTTTGGCAAGGATAGGGGCTAAAATAATTGTGGGCTCTATTTGGTAGGCAAGGCAAGACTGCACTTGGCTGACTGACTACTGGTATCTGGTGGGATCAGTAGTTTGTTTAGCCTAGTGTAGTATTTTCTCACAAGGAAAAAAGTACAATAGGTCTGTAAAGCAAAAAGGTGGCTATTAGTAGCAACTGTCAAGTCAAAAATAAATAGATATTGAGATTGCTGGCTTGTGTGTCAAAACTATTTAAAACTTGATGGCTACTGATTTCCACCAGAATCAGCAGTGTTAAACAGCAGTTGGTGTGTGCTAATTGAAAATATATTACAGTAGTCTGCAAGTATAAGTAATTTGTTTAGAATAAGGGCACTTTATTAAGCATTATTTCAGCCAGTACAAAAAAATTCTTGTGGGCATTCTTGTTGCATTAAAATAAAAGCAAAATAAAACATGTAAACTACTAGTTTACTTGGTTGCTAGCTGCTAAGGGAGGAATATTTTTATTGCCAAGTGTTTAGTCACTGGGAATAGTTTTGCTGGGGCTATATTTTTTGTAATATTTTAGCTTGTTGACTTTATCTAGTAGGCTAGCATATTGCAGTATAGTGGTGACTGTATAAAGAGAAGTACAAGTCTTTATATTAGTAGGTGCATAGTTGCTTGAATACAAAAGCTGGGTTGTTGTTGTTGGCACACACTCCAGCATGCCTAAAAAGTGCTTTTATATAAGTACATTGTTAAATTCACAACTATTTATGTACATGTTTGCCTGGCATAGTACAGTTAAAAGTTGAAAATTTTGACATAACACATATAGTAGCAAATAAGTTGGATAAGCTGTCTGGCTTGTATATCAAGTGTAGTTCACTTGCAAATATAGTCCTAGTTGATAGGATTAATAAGCAGTGGTTGCAGACCCACAGTTGCTTATTTTGGTAGTACATGTTATCAAGGCTATTTTAAACATTGTCAACATGTTAGTCCCTTACATTGTTGATGGAATATGTTGGTTATTTCTGCTAACAGTTGATGTTGAGTAAGTATTGTGTTTGGCTATATACTGAAGTGACAATACTAATCCTTTGTTTGTACAATACTACTTCCTATCCTTTATCATACAATATTAGGAAAACCTACTGTCAACACCAGATAAAATATCTGCACAAGATAAATTTGTTTCAAGTTAGCTTATTTATAAATAAACTTTATTTAATATTTGGTCGAGCTTGAGACTATTCCATTATACATTGTTAGTATTCCAGCTCAGACCACTCCTCTATCTCCTTCTTTTTGACTAGCCACAGCTCAGACCACTCTCTTACTACTTTTTCACCAGTCATAGCTCAGACCACTCTTCTATCTTCTACATATTTGTCCCAGACTCATTTGAGTATTATATTCTAGTACCATTTATTTATTCCAGCTCAGTTACCTATTCTATAGTGCTATACTAGTCACAGTTCAGTCTATTCCTATTCAATTTTTATTTGTTCAGTCCCAACTCGATCCTATATTATATTATATTTATTTCTGTAAGTCACACAACACTTTCTTATTTTATCAACACTTTTTCCCTATGGGCCTCAGGCCAGTCTTTAAGGTCCGGGTAGCCCAGGTGCCCTTCCGATCACCTGCTATTCGCCAGCAGTTCAGGAAGGTTGTCAAGCAGCTACAGCAAACACATTACTTGGCTGTTCAGATTCTCCGCTATGTCCAAGCAAAGGATCCTAGTCTGCTTGAAGGTATTCCTGACAGTGTTTATTATGCTGCTGTAAAGGACACAAAGATAGGAAGTCAATCACATTCCTTCACAGAATACAGCAAGAGGCACGAAAAGCCTGAAAATAAAGATAACCTTTGCAAACTCGGAGAGCTCATCAAAGAGTTTTACCAGGAGACAAAGATGACACCGGTCGTATGCATGTGTCCTTCTCTTGCTGCACACTACTTTGGCAAGAATGTTGCGGAATTGGTTAAACAACAGTTCCGCGCAGAGTTCAAGATGTTGTTGAAGCTCTTTCTCAACAAGACCTTTCGTTTGGATGAGCGGCGTGATCAGGTCAAGGATGAATTCGGTGACGAAAATTGGCTCCAGTACTACAAGGAGCATGTGTTGACTGCACTCGATCAGCTGCGCGATCTTCTAGCAAACTATGATCATGATCTCGAAAAGATTACAGCCATTCTTGCAGATGCCAACCTGCCTACTTCCGAGGCTGCTGCAATTTCGAAAAAGTTCGAGGAGTACACCAGCAAATTTGACGTGTCAGCTAAGGATGCTAAGGGTATTTACTACAGCTTGGCTTCTAAATCGGAGGGTCATCAAGCAGCATATGACTATCTTGTCTCGCAGATCAATTCCTTTTCTCGCTCTTCTGTCAAGAGATACAGCCGCAGATGGTGTAGCGCCCATGTCTTCCTTGACAAAAAAATGCTTGTAAAGTTAATTCTAAACCCAGCATACAAAGTGACCAACGGCTCAGCAAAATATTCTCCTATCATCCCAGCAAAGCACACATCGCGCGACATTCTATTCAAGGTGTTTAATGATGATGCGTGGATGTTTAAGAAGAGTGGCAAAAAAATCTCAAACATTTACCATCTTTCGGGAACACTGCGTACAGACGGTACTTCGATTTCGTTCTTTCGGCACCTTGCGTCAGGTGAATACGGTGACCTACAAGCCAACCAGACCAGGAAGCTTGAACCTGCTCTTGAAGATAGAGGGCGCACATTTGCATCGATTGCCTGTGACTCTGCCAAGGACAATGCTCAGCAGCTATCAGCGGCTAGCATCGCAAAGCTAAAGTTGGCTATTTACAGCTTTGCTTCGTCTGCAAAGAAACTGCGGGATACCACTGAAACTGCTGCAGGCAAGTACCAGGATGGTATTACGTGGCCTGCAACTGATGAGTCTGCCTCTGATATCCAGGCTCTCTTCCTTGTAGCGGAACAATGTCAGGCTATGGTTGTTGCCTATCATCAAGGTAAGTTGTATATTCTACATTGTGCACATTGTCTGGTTCAATCCATTTCATCTGCCCTGATTACTAATATTGATTGTGCTGCGCTATGACTATATTTATTACTATTAATTCCACTGTAGGTCTATCGGCAGAGAAATTCAAAGTGCTGGATGAGAACATTAACTTGCTAGAGTTCGTGGCTAATCTGTCAGACCTCTCCACCATGTCAGATAATGAAGCACGTGAATATGCAGCAAAGTTTGCTCATATCAAATGTAAGTTTACACTTTAAAGGCCTGATTGCATTTATAAAACTCTAAACTAATGTCACTATTCTTTTTGTAACTTTTGTAGTCAAGTTGCCTGCAAAGATTGCAACCAACGATGCTATTGCCGCATATGTTATGTCCAATGCAAAACTGTCCTCCGAATACTGTAAGTACCTCCACATGTGCATATGTTTATTAAGTTGTTAACACCTGGTATACATTGCATTCTAATTATTTTTATACATACTTGTGTGTTTATTTATGTAGTGGCATTGCTGCCTGTGATTCAGGACTTTGAACAGATTTACTCTCTTGCTCATGATGTCCAGCGTAAACACGAGTACATGACGAAGGTATCCAAATCGAATAAAGCCACGGAAACCAGCTTCAAAAAGGTTGATGCCACCTTTGGCGTTTTTAAGGAGTTGTTCGACAAACAGGCTGATACCTCTGGCGATAGCAATGGCAACAAAGACCCAGGCAACAACAACAAGGCTGCAGATGACACAAAACCCCTGGCTAACTACAATGCTGTACTCAAGGCTGCTGAAAAGGTCTCGAAAGCCTACGAGGATATGCTTGAGGCTGATATGAAGGCAAAGGCAACTCCTGAGTACGTGCACAACCTCGAAACCAAGCAACTCGCTGCTTTGCTACCTCGAATGGTGTTTGTCGACCCTGGTGTCAACCAGATAATGACAATGGTCGCACATAGGGACACTCCCGGTAAACATTGCCAGATGTTCTGGTCAAAAGGTGCGCAGGACACGGCAGAACGCAAGTGGCACTTCAATCGGCTGCAGAACAGACTGAAGATGGTATGGCGTTTCACTCCAGAGGATGGCCACCAAATCTTTGATGGTAACAATTGTTTAGTTACCTCCGTCGACCATGCTCAATGGCTGTTGGGCCATGTTCCTCCTGCAATTATTTCTAATGCCGATTCAAACAATCCTGTTGAAGCCGAGAACACAGCTGCACCTGCAACCAATTCCGAGACAGATACAGACAACCCTGTTCAAGCTGTGAAGGCTGCTCCACCCAAGATTGACACTGTCAAAGATATGTTTAATCATATCAGGGCTGAAAAGCACGTTGCGCCACTGCTCCACTCATTTTACAGTGAGCAGACGACCCGTCGACCTGTTAGCAGTGACCCTAATGACCCTGGTTCACCTGTGCTGTTCTCACAGCTGCGATATGAGGCATGGAAGTATCGCAGACAGGCCAATGCTAAACTTGGCCGCTTGATCCGCAATAAATTCAGAATACCGGTTGTCGAGAGAGAGCGCACACCTCATGCTCCCAAGTACCTTGACCCCATCATTGTGCTGGGTGACTGGTCACGTAGCAATGCACCTGGTCGTAGGCCTGGCCGTGGAATCGGACTGCAGCGTGACCTTCACAAAATGGGTTTCCAGATTTACCTTCTGGATGAGTTTAAAACATCTTCCCTCTGCCCTCGCTGTGCCTGTCCAACTGAGTATGCTGAATCCCGCTTCTATCCTAACCGGCCCAAATTTTCTAACAAGACTGCTGCTAAGACTGATGAAGCGCCCTCCTATGAGATGAATCCGATCTCGCAAGAATGCAGCAATTGTCCTTTCACACATGAAGAGACGCCTGATGCATTCCAGAGATCTGACGAGCTCAGGCAGAGTGCCATTGATAAGTATGAGCGACAGCAGAATGTATTATCAGAATACTACAAGCTAAAGCGCGAAAAACGTAAACTTAAAGGGCCAATCGGATCACCAACTCTGCCTGATCATCCTGAGGTTAAGCGACTGAGGGAGCAGATTAAGCTTTTCGAGCAGCAACAAAAGAAGTCTATCATGGATTACAAGACGGCCAGACTGAAGGCTATCAAGGAGGCGGAGGCCAAGGATGAGGGCAAATGGTATCCTGTGCGTTCGCAGCTCAAGTGTACAAATCCATACTGCCTATATCGCCTGCCTACAACTGAGGCTGATCTACCATTGACCAGCCGTCAAGTCAAGGTAAACTTTGAAGAGCCAGAGAAATCAAAAGAGCCAGAGCAATCAAAGGAGCCAGAGCAATCAAAAGAGCCAGAGGAATCAAAAAAGTCTCTTGCCCTGAAAGATCGCAGGCATCGTCGCTGGAACAGAGATATAATGGCTGCCCTGAACTTCAGGCTGATTGTCTCTTCGCTGGCTCAAGGCAATGGTACCCCACATCGTTTCATCAATGGTGCAACACCTAGGAAACCCAAGCCTGAGACATCCGACACGACAACCTCTTCAAGAAAGCGGCCTTCTAATTCTTCTGCAAAGCCTGTGGTCAAAAGAGCAAAGCTGGCCAAAAGGGCGAAGCATGCGTCTATCGAAAAGGAATACACAGCAAGTTGGCGTTAAACTATACAAGAATCGATGGAGGCAGGCCACGCGCACATTATGTTGTGCATATGAGCCATAAGTCCTGTCAAGAAAGATTCAAGGTGGCGATGGAAGCCACCACCAGACCCACTCAGGGTAATATTAATTTTTCTTAATTTTTTATTATTCTGAGTGTCAACGCGTAATTTTTTATTTATGTTGAAGCATGCGGTAGGCGTGTCCTCTTGAACTTTTTTATTTTTCCTCTTTTTTAATTTCTTTTTTCTTCATTCGCTTAACTACAACTAAAAATTGACTTATTCAGCACTTGTATATGAGCTTTATAGACCTGACCTCAGAGGACATGGACGACTCACAGGGCCCCCTGAGCTCTGCAAGCATGGCTGCTGCGCAATTTGCACCAAGACACACTCAAAATAGCCAGGGCACATTTACGAATGCAGCAGCAGCGTTAACAGAAGCAGCAGCAGGTGATATTGGAAACTTGGACAACGAGGTTGTGGCCATATCACCCGAAGCGTTACCCGGGTCCTCTACGTTTCGCGTAAGCAACACAATGCCCTGGCGTAAGCGAAAACACCGCACAATCGCTTCTCCAGAAATAACAAACATCGAAGATACGCCTCCTGCCAGTCCTCATAGAAGGAATAAACGCTTGTCACAAGATGGAGTCATCGAGTTATTAGATGGCCAGGAGGTGGTTGACGTAGATTCAATAGAGCCGGTCCAACATGGGTCGCGATCACATTATAGCAGCGGCAACAACAACGAAGTTATCGCAGTTATCGACGATCCGACCGAACAAACTACCAGAGTGAATCGAGTCGTATCTCTGCTACCGCCCATTCCAGTCAATGTAGATAGCAGGCCGAGGTTGACATCGCTGTATTCAAACACCAACGGTCATATCTCTGGATCGCTATCGTCGCAGTCGTCGTCACTAGTTTCAGTGCCATCCTCGCCATCATCATCAACACAGCCCTTCCAGTTGTACAACGCAAACAGCGACTACCAGGCACCATTTGCTTCCAGCAGATATCCACAGCCCCCAGCACGTTCGGCAGTCCGCTCAGGTCACGCAATAGGATTAACGCCTCCTGTACAGGTATTACCGCTGCAGTCCGCACCCTGGTCAAACCCAAACATTAATAACCATCCTCCACGTCCACAGACGGCTGACAGTGTACCACCAGACCCTCTCACGGGTTCGCAATCGCAGCAGCGGATGTGCATGCTTGGCCAATTGAGAGCCATTGTGGTTATGTCCACCAGTTCAGAGCATTTCCGCACAGGAATTGCGACCCAGGTTCCTGTGACGCTGCGTAACAACGCCGGTGTAAATGAAGTTCAAATGATCGACAATCTCGGTCGACTGGTAGGCTATCTTGAAGAAGCTGTTGCCAAGGCTGCGTATGGACTGCTAGAGTGTGGCGAGATTAAGATAGTAGGTATCATTCAGGGCCCTCTCAAAGCAAAGTTCGCTTCACCAGTTATCCTCTCGTTCTATGCCAACCATGTTTTGGCAGTAGAGATCCTCAGGCTTTTTGAAAGGTCTGGGGTGCATCTGGACCAGTCTTCTGCCGAGACACAGTCGGCACTGCGTGATCTCGGTCATGAAAGCAACATTCTTACTCGTGGAATGATGTACAAGGCGCGACATCCGACGCGAGATGACGACGGACTGCTGTCCCTCGATGCAAATTCCGATGCAAATGTTCCAAGCGTATTTAAGAGCATGAACTTTAAGCCATCAAGGGGTGAGGGCTCATCATTTCCGCGCGAGAAGGGTGCTGGATCGGAGTATTGGGCACGAATCAAGGGTAAGCGAAACCACCAGAGGCTTCCACAAACTATGGTTGTTGAAAGAGTTACCGATACACCCGAGGATGGCAAAACCCGACTGGCAAACATCAAATCGACCTTTGTCACGCTGCTTGACCTTCCAGAAATGGACCCACCAACACAAGTTTTGACGCCCCTACGCCGTCATCAGAAGCAGGCGCTTTATTTTATGGTTCAGCGCGAGACCGAGGGTATCGATATCCAGGAAATTAGCGGCAATGCTAATGCACCATTCCCTAAGCTCTGGATCCCTACTCAAGATGCCAATTTTGGTGAGGAATCGACGATTACATATAAGCATGCGCTGACAAACATTATGAGCTTACAGAAGCCGGAGTCAATGATGGGCGGTATTCTAGCTGACGATATGGGGCTGGGAAAGACACTCTCAATTATCTCACTTGTGCTCACTATGCCTGCTGCATGGGTGCGTGGCAAGCGTATGAAGTTTGTTGAATCTAATGGCGATACCAGTACGACAGCCAGTGTACCTGTTAGCCAAAGCAATAAAAGAACGATTAGCCGCACGAATACGCGTGGACGCAGGCGATCGATGGGCCGAATTGTTCGCCGACGAGGCAATTCTACCTCAAAGAAAAAGCGGAGAGAGCAGGTTTCTGCTGATGGCACACACGTGGTTGTCGACAGCAGCGACGATAGTGACTTTCTCGGCGAAGTGCAGATACCGAACAGGTGCAGACCTGTGCAAGAGCTAGACAGTAGCGACTCTGAGTCGCTGGTAGCCGACCCCTTAGCTCCGCCCTCGCCACAATCCAGTGAAAAGTCGACTACATTGGAGGATTCTCCACGATTACCGCCTGACCTGAGTGACAAAGATGGCGACTATGATGATGCGCCTGCAGATGGCGACGATCAGTATATTGTCGACAATACACCGATGACTCCGCCACCCGAGTACGACAACATGGCAACCCGTCGAAAAGAGGAGTGCGAGCGTCGTTTTGCAAATAACTACCATGGACGATATGCTGGTGGCACACTTATTGTTTGTCCGCTCTCGACAATGGGAAACTGGGAGGAACAGGTTGCCAGCCATGTACGTCGGCGCGCACTGAGCATATATTCGTATCACGGGCCGGGGCGCATCCAAAATCCAAAGAAACTGTGCGAGTACGACATTGTGCTAACGACATATAACGTTGTGCAGAGCGAGTATTCGAAGGAGACTAAGCAGCTGATTATTGATGATCGCGAGCCAAACGAGACTAGGAACACTTTTGACAGCAGCTCAGAGGAGGAGAGCAGCACAAAACTGTTTCAGATTCCAGATGACCCGTATGTGTCGGCATTGCAGGCTGTGCACTGGCATCGCGTGGTGCTTGACGAAGCTCACACGATTAAGGAGAAGCGCACAATATGTAGCCAAGCAGCCGGCGCACTTACTGCTAGTCGCAGATGGTGTCTGACAGGAACCCCTATACAGAACCGCCTAGATGATCTGTACAGCCTTCTACGCTTCCTACATGCTGCCCCGCTGAGCACATGGAAGGTCTGGCTGACATATATTGCTGCGCCATTCCACGAGAACATCCAGGATCTTATTGGCGAAGAAGGTGACGATGGATCTTTTGAAAAAGGCAATATCGGCGCGCACAGAGTGCAGCGCTTGATGCAAACAATCTGTCTGCGTCGTATGAAGCAGCAGATTGATTTGAAGACAAACCGTACGATGATCGAGCTTCCACCCAAGTTTGAGGTTATCCGATGGCTTGAGTTGTCTGAAGGGGAGCGCAGATTGTACAAAATGGCGGAAGACATTGCACGCAACAAGTACCAGCAGATGTCACGCAACGGCACATTGCTGAAGAACTACATGCATATTCTAAAGATCATTCTTAGACTGCGGCAGCTATGTACTCACCCAAAGTTGTGGTCGGATGACAAGTGGAAGGAAGCCAAGGTGCTTGGTGTGGATTCAGCAATCGCATCTCAGAGCGGCTCTAGTTCACGCCCGCGACAGGACGCAGAGGCGACCCCGGTAGCCAACGGCAGTCAGCAGATCCCTGCGACAACGGCAGAACGCAATCCTAAACGCGAAGCCAAGCCCAAGGTAGAGGTTAAACCTAAAGCAGAGACAAAGCCCAAAGTAGAGGTAAAGCCTAAGGCAGAAGCCAAAACCAAAGCTGAGACCAAGCCCAAGACTGATTCTGCACCGGAGCGAAAGCAGAATACAATGTCTGCAGTTGATCTGTGCTCTGTGGTCATGGGCAATGTCGATACAGACACTCAACCCCAGCAGCAGACACAAAAACGCGAAGCGGAGAGATCGCAAAATGATGATTTATATGAAGTCTGGGCTAAGCAGGTATCGATTGCCGGAGAGTCTGTCAGATGTGAATTCTGTCATGAGCAGGCACTTCCGTCAGCTGTGTTTTGTCGTCGCGACTCTTACCAGCCTGACGACGAGCCAGGACCAGCTGTCACGCGTTGTGGTCACATATCGTGTCATTTGTGCAAGGCCGTGTTGTTTGAGACACTGACGGGCGGCACAATGACCGAATGCATGCTATGTGGATACATGCTGGACCAAAGTGACGTTGTAAATATTCCAGCACGCATAATATTCAACAGCATTTCGCGAGGTTCCCAGCCACGACCAGTCGTTGTCCAGATGGAGGAAAATGCAGATGGAGCTGAATACGAAGAGCTTAATCGTATGTGCCAGGAGCATGACAGCAGCACAAAGGTGGCTACGCTGATACAGGATCTTCTAAAAATCCGCCGACGCGAATGGATCACCGATCCACATTTTGCAGTTGATCAAGATGACCCGCTGGTTCAGTCGCGCAAAGACGAGCTTGCGAATCATAGCGAAATACGGGAAAAGTCGGTGGTATTTTCTCAGTGGACCAAGATGCTTGATATCGTTGGGGAACAGCTTGAGCGGCACGGAATTAGGTTCACTCGGCTGGATGGAACAATGACAAGGCCGACCCGCGAGAACCATCTGCGGCTGTTCAAGCGGGATCCCGAGGTTGAAGTGCTTTTAATCTCGCTACGCGCCGGCGGCGTTGGGCTAAATCTGGCTTATGCGACACATGTATTTATGATGGATGCGTTCTGGAACCCAAGCGTCGAGCAACAGGCTATTGATCGCATACATCGGCTCGGTCAGCGATACCCGATCACCGTCACGCGATACTTTATCAAGGAGAGCATTGAGGAAAAGATCATGGCACTGCAGAGACGCAAGGCACGAATTGTGGACGTCTCGCTGATGGATAGCACGAGAAACAGGGGACCTGGCTCAGGCGACGGCGACCACGAGGAGGAGTCGCTGGCTATCACCACCGGGACACACTCGCGGCAGCAGCGGCTGGACGATCTTAATCTACTGTTCGGGTGATTTGATCCCAGTACGCGACACGCGATTTCATGCGCCGACGCGTCTTTTTCTTCATTTTCAGAATCGGGGATAGTCATTTGAGCATCAGGCAGTAGCTCCTTTTCTCTTTGCTTTCATCCCTTCGTTTTAAAATTTTACATTTTCAACTCGCACATACACAAGCACTTTACTAATTCATAAACAAACATAAACGCGTGGGTTTTTTAAGCATGCCACTTAACGATATCACCAGTCGTGCAAACAACTCGCCGAACGTGCGTCAGCAGACGCTCCTCGCGTCAATGCAAAACTCGCGTCAGCGGTTTCCTAAGCGGCGGTCAGTAGAAAACCGTGGCGACGAGCAAAACGTATCACCAACGGCAAAGCGCACGTGTACCAAGCCCAAGCCATTAGTACTGGTACCAAAAGACAAATCCTTGTCATGTACAGTCAAGCCTTCAGCATTTTCACCGCATAGCATGCAGCGTGCGCTGCGCCAGCGGAGCTTTACGCGTATTGTGCCCAGGGATATATCGGCAATCCATGTGATGTCAGCGTTTGTGTCTTCAGCTGAGCGCGCATATCAGGTATCGGGTGCCGCTGGCAGACAGCTGCCGATGGCCTGCCGTTATAGTCCAAGTGGCAACCGACTGGCGCTCGTGGATGAAGAGGGGCATATTAGCATTTTTGACACAACGGTCCCAGGGGCGATTGAACCGCTGATTCGTTGGCAAGCACATGAACATGCTTCGTTTGACGTTGCATGGAACCACAGCGGAACGGCACTGGTGACGGCTTCAGCGGATGAAACGTGTCGTCTGTGGGATGTTGAAACAGGCAGCAAAAAAGGCGAGTTCTGCGGTCACTCCAAGACTGTGCGCGCAGTCGATTGGCGGCATATGGACGACAGTTGCTTTGCCTCGGGATCCCGCGACGGCGGCGTGCTTCTATGGGATATCCGGAGCAACAAGACTCGAACTGAGGACATATATTCATACCGTCCGGTGTCAAATATTGCACTAGCTCACTCGCGGGGCCATGAGCCGACAACTCGTCGCATGGACAGGCGCAAGAGCATTGCTGCTTCCAGCGTAACTGGTCTTCGGCACTTGCATCACAACCCGCACATGTTGGCCACTTCTGGCGCAGCCACAGCGGCGGTCAAGCTGTGGGACGTGCGGAATACAAAGCAAGCGCCATTTGAGTCTGTCACGCCGCAGGATGGTGGGCGAGGTATTGCATCACTGGCGCTCGATCCCGATGGCACGCGCATTTACGCACCGTGCAACGACAGCCGCATCCACGTGCATAACTCTTTGCGTATCGGAGAGTCAATCGCGCAGCTGCAAGCGCCCGAGTTTGTATGTCGCGGATTTAGCTCTGGTGCCGCTGCCAGCTCCTGTGGGCGCTATCTGGCTGCCGGATCAGCTACAGGCGCAGTGGTTGTGTGGGAGCTCGACCGGTTTGGGACGAATTCGTCCAATAGGCGCGCTGTGCTTGAGGGTCATATGCGCGATGCTGGGTGTGTTGCGTGGAATCCGCAGCGCACTCAGCTTGCATCATGCGCAGATGACGGTCTTATGCGGCTGTGGGATCTCGACGCCGATGAGGTTGAGCGTGGAAAGGCAGATGTTGCTAGCAGGTGCCGCTGGGGCTTCGCCAAAATTGTGTAAAATTGGTCCTTTTTAGTCTCATTTAAAGGTTCTGATCTAGAGCCAAAGTCTTTTCTCTGACAAATATCGAGAGCAGTCTGGGGCGTCTTCTCCATTAACAACCAGTATATTGCATTCTCCTAACTTTCAATACCATCTTTTTCATCACTACATCAAACACTTGTTTGCACACTTCATTAGACATGGCAGATAGTAGCGCTCGTGGTTCAAAGAACATTGGGATTGTGTCCGCTGGAGCCATGGGTGTTAGCCTGATGATCGGATCGGGCATATTCTCGACCCCAGCATTAATTCTGCGCCTCGTTGGCTCGCCAGCAATGGCACTAGTACTGTGGGCAATGGGTGCCGTTGTTTCTTTTGGCGGAGCTACAGCGTTTATTGAGCTCGGTTTGATGTTTCGCGAAAACGGAGGCACAATGCGATTCTTAGCACACGCGTACCCACGACCACGTGTTCTGCTGGCGTATCTGTTTGCATGGTCCATGATTGTATGTATCCGCCCTGGCGCTATTGCTGCTAATGGTCCGGTTGTAGGCAAATATTGGTTGTATGCCGCAGGTATTGTCGATACGGGATGGAAAGCAAGAGGAATTGGGTTTGGCTGCATCACTCTAATAACGGCCGCCAATATTTTGTCGGCCAAATGGTCCCTTCGCATAATCAATATCCTAACTGCCGTCAAGATACTTGTCCTTCTTGTCATTGTAATTGCGGGTATTGTTGCATCTACAGGTGTGATAGGCGTTCCAAAGAACACTAACTGGAGCCATGGGTTTCGCGGAACCAGCGGAGATGCTCATTCGTATTCGTCGGCCCTGACAAAGGTATTCTGGGCCTACGATGGGTTTACAAACCTAGTATATTCGCTCGGAGAGCTGCGGCGTCCTGAAAGAAACTTGCCATGGGCAGTCGGAGGATCCGTAGCCGTCGTTGGGATTCTCTATATGCTGGCAAATGTCGCGTTTTTCTTTGTCGTGCCCCTAGAAGTCGCTATAAACTCCGAGGAAATACTGGCCGCAGAGTTTACCAACCGTGTATTTGGCCACTTTGTGGGCCATGTTATACTTCCGGTGTTTATCGGACTGTCTGTATTTGGCGCTATATTCTCACAGACATATGGTGTGGCGAGACTACTTGATTCGGCAAACATGGTTGGTTTTGTGCCAATGGGCCGGCTTCTGTGTGGCAACCACCGTCGGCTGCAAACACCTGTTGCTTCATTAGTTATCATGTACGCTTTGACTTTGATTTATCTTTTAGCCCCTCCGCCGGGGAGGGTCTTTGATCTGCTTGTTGACTTTGTACAGTGGAGTACCTGGCTGTTTTACGGACTAGCAGCTGCTGGCGCAATAGTTCTGAGATACACGATGCCAGACAGCCCACTGCGCACCTTTAAATCATTCCATCCCTTAAACATTCTGTTTATCGTGTTTTGCGCGTACATTACTGTTGTGCCATTTATTCCACCAAAAAAAGATGACGGGCAATATCCATACTATCTTTCCCCGCTTCTGGGCCTGATTATGACAATAGCTGGCCTGGTTCCATGGTATTTACGCATGGTCTGGTGGCCAAGGAGAACCGGTGTTAATCTGTCCGCATGGGCCAGAGTTCTTGATACGAGCCATGAAGTTGCTTTAGATGACGAGGAAGAACCTGAGCAGATTATTACTGAGAATAAAGAACAAGGAAACACTGAGGGGTTCGACATCGATACAATCGACCACAAACTGCCTTCTCCTAATCTCCACCACGACATTGTACTTCCAGAGTATATATAAGTTAAATAAAAACATAGCAAGTTACAAGCGCCTATTCGATGAGAACAATGCAGTTAAAGTTTGAAGGAACATGTTTCCAGCCCATCCACACACGATCCGAACGCGACCATTCGTCATCTTCGTTTTCCAGCTCCAAGCTGTCCGCAATTTTTTTGCGCGTTGCTTCTCTGGCCATTCTCTTTGGGTACTGTTTAGGCTCTTCATATTCGTTATCGTCGTCAATCGTCAGGTCCAAATTGGCAATTGTATTCCGGCGAGTCCTTTTACGAGGATTCCTTAGAGGTGGGTTGTAGGCTATATCTGAAGAGCCGTTTCCAGAAAGAAGAGAATTGGCAGCTTTCACACCATGGGTCTTTACAAATACCGTTAGCTGGC